>PVLD010003824.1:24629-135806 GCA_004027595.1 Dinomys branickii | reverse complement strand
AATATGAAGACAGAAAGGAGAGAGGTGTGCACCCTGAACCCAAGAAGGATCTGAAATGGGAACTGAAGCCCTAGGAAAGACCAAGCAAAACCTCTCCTGGAGGAAAGGATCGGAGGGCCGCCGTGGCACAGTCGGAGGGAGAAGAGACGAGAAAGAGGAAGCCACTGCTTCAAACACACTCTTGGCCCAAGCCCTCGTTCCAGCAATCGCAGCTTCAGCTTCAGAGTCTGGACCCACGCTCATGGAAGCCTCCCGATTTGGCCAGGGGAGAGCAGAGTTCCAAGAGCTGGTCCAGGTCTGGAGAGGAGAGGGCGCAGCCAGGAAAAGAGGCAATGGTGGTTGGGAACGGTTGTCAAATCCAGTGTGAGGATGAGAGGTTGCAACAGCCACTGAAGCAGAGTCCCCACCCTGCAGCAACCTTCCTAATCAGCACCTGGAGCCAAGGTGGAGCCAGAGCAGCCAGTACACATCCCATCACACCCAGCTCTATGCCTGCCTCGAGGCTGTGGCCTCCTGCCTCTCCACTGTGTGGGCGGCTGCCAGTGGGGAGCGGTGGGGTGCATCAGCAGCGACATCAGAGCCACAGCAACTCCAGGGATCCAGCCAAGGCACAAACGGGAACTGGAGCACAACAGCAAGAGAGAGCTGCAGATGGAGGTGGATCACACGGTCCCATGCCCTTCTCACTCCAACATCAAGCAGGAAGCATGAACTGAGTTACTGGGCTTCAACTCCCACCCTGAACGCCCTCTGTGAGCACCTTGAGCCTCGGCGGCCTGCGCAATCACCACCTGTTCCTGACAGCAATGGGAGGAGTCCACAGGCTTCAGGACTCACCCCAAACTACTAATACGAGCAACAAAAGTGTCTCCATACTGCTTGCATATATGAACCTTGTATGAACCCATGGTGACCGGGTAGGCAGCAGAGAGAGAACCTCTCGGATAGTTTTCCTATTTTCAGAACGATGAACTTCAAGCCAAGACTGATCAAGAGAGACAAAGAAGGTCAGTTCATACATGGCAGGAAAAACCTCCAAAAAGAAGAGATAACAACCATAAATATATACACATCAAATACTGGCATACCAATTATATAAAATGAGTATTAAGAGACATGAAAAATTAAATAAGCACTAATATAATTATAATGATGGATCTCAATATTCCATTGTCCAAATAGGTCAACTAGAGAAAAATTCAACAAAGAAATGTCAGAGCTCAAGCAAAGCTGTGAACAAATGGACTTAATAGATGTCTACAGGGTGTTTCACCCCACAACATCAGAATACACATTCTTCTCAGGTGCACATGGGACCTTCTCCAAAATAGACCACATAATTGCACATAGAATATGCTTAAGTAAATTCAAAGAAATTAAAATTATCTCATGCATATTATAAGAACATAGTACAATGAAAATGAAAATTATAGGCAAAAGAAATCTTAAAAACTATATAAACACATGGTAATTAAACAACACCATCCTGAATAACCAAAGAGTTGCAGATGAAATTAAAAGAGAAATTAGGCAGTTTGTACATTTAAATGATATTGCCAATATAACATACTGGAACTTCTGGAACACAGTGAAAGCAGTCTTCCCAGGAAATTTATAGCACTGAGCTCTCACATCAGGAAAATAGAGGATGCTCAAATAAACAACTTAATATTAAACCTCAAACTTCTAGAAAATGAACAAAAATTTAAGCCCAAGGCTCATAGAATGCAAGAAATTATAAAGACCAGAGCAGAAATTAATGGAATGGGGATCAAGACAATAATATAAAAAAATCAACAAATTGAAAAGCTGTTTCTTTGAGAGATCAAATAAAATTGATAACCCTTAGCCAACCTTATCAATAAAAGGAAATAAAAGACTCAAATCCATGCAAAGAGGGCTGGGGATAGAGCTCAGAGGCACAGCACCTGCCGGGGATGTGCAAAGTCCTCAGTTTGAGTCCCAGTAGAAATAAATAAATAAAGAAATAGTCCATGCAAAGTACAATGAAAAGGGTGAAAGCACAACTCATCTTGCAGATCCAGAACATCATCAGTACCTATTTCAAGAATCTGTAATAAAATAAGTTTGAAAACACAGAAGGCACCAATTCCTACATAGATATGAATTACCAAGCTAAATAAAAAGATATACCATTTCTAATAACCTAGTATCAGTCAATGAAATTGCAGATGTAATTAAAATCATACCAACAAAAAAGCCTACATCATGATGCATTCACTGTTGAATTTTATATTTCTCAGTAAACGAACACACCTTGGAACCATACTCTTCAGTGAAATAAATCTGATATGCATGTGTAATTATTCCACTGCTTCTTTGGTGTGAGAAACCAAAAGAGTAAATAAGGACAAAAATACATAATACATATTATGAAAGAGGAAGAAAATTTTAAAATGGGAAAGGTTTGCGGGGAGAAGGGAAAGGAAAAGAGTGTATAAGTAAAAAAAAAATGAAAGCGAACCATTTTTGTAAATAAGATGGGGAAGAGGGAAATAAGGTGGAGAAGGGAGTGGAGGGAAAGGTAGAAAAAAGAAGACCGAAGATATATCCTGTACGTGTGTAAGTTCCCTCTGATGAATGTGATCATTACGCATATCTAAAATGTACCACAAACTTCATTAAATTTTTAAAAAGATACACGAGTCACTTCTAGGAAAATGGATGACCCTTGAAACCATAATGTTAAATGCAATAAATAAGACATACAAGCTTAAATATAATATGGTTTCTCTTACATATAATACCTAAAATAATATAAATAAACAGCAAAATAAGAAAGACAGACAATAGGAAATAGGGAGATAGATCTTTTCAAAATTGTAGGGGATCAAGAGACGGAGGGAGTAAAAGATAAGAAGATTAAAAACAAATGAAGATATGTTATGTACAGGTGCCAACTCCCTACAAAGCATGCAATCATTATGTACTGCAAACATTCACTAATAAAAAGTTAGAAAAAAGGAAGTTTGTGTTTCTATTTTAAGAGAAGGATAAAAAGCTCCTTGACACAATATTGACTGCAAAAAAGATGAGAAAACTGAATTTGTATTATTTCTGTATTCAAATATAAATATGTAAGTATCCCTGAGGCAGTTTATCAAATGTCGTTTGAAACAGTTTGTGACTAAAATTTTTTTATAGGTTTGTAGATCACTATAATTTCGTGTGTGAGCTATTCAGCAAGTATTTCTTGCTTTCTTGCTTACATGAGCGATCGTACCCCCAGGTTCCTTTGTAGTTTGGCAGGGTCATGTGACTAGTTCTGGCCAATGAGTTGCCAGTGACTTCTTAGGTTTTGAATAAAGTAGATATTTAGTAACTTGCAAAGCATTCTTTCAGAGTTCAGCCTTTCTTCTTCTGACATGACAGCTCACAATTGTTTTAGAATAACTGCTCTAGTTGCCCTAAAATTATAGTAAGAGTATCACGAAACTTAGACTCTAGCTGGCATGAAATGGCCATAGAACATGACAGAAATTGATACTTGTTTTGAGGCACTGAGATTTCTAGATTACTTGTTCTTTAATAGTCTCCTGATCATATTTTCTGCATTCTCCATTATATTTGAAAGCAGGATAAAAAATTTCTTTTTCTATTAAACAAACACATATATTGTCACAACTTTTTAAAAAAAAATTATTACTTCTGGTCTCTAAAGTGTAAATAAATTATTTTAAATTGAATAGTCCTCTGTTTTGTAAACTAATACATTAACTACAAAACAATCCATTTCTAGATGGTAAATGGGCTGCCTGTCTCACATCTCATTTTATCTTCACAACTATACACCAAACACCTCCTTGCTTTTTTGCGTAATCCTTCACAGTATACATCACATGCAATGAGCCAGCATGTCAAAGCTCTAGGCTCTATTTTCCATGGAGGGAAAATTTAAGTGAAATTACATTGCTTTTACCTGTCACACATACTTCAGCTGACCATGCAATTTCATTAACAAGATTGAGTTTTCCATTTGTGTTTTTATTGTTTAAATAATAGGTGGTTTCATGGATTACAAATATTCCAAAAGAATCTAAAAAGAAGTGACTTTGCATGTCCAGCATTTTCTCATTTGGGGAGGGTGTTTCCGTTCCTCACTTTAATCAGCCTGGTCAATTAAGTTGGATGGTTTGCTGTTTGTTTCCATCTAGTTTATCCTCCTCCTCTGCTTTCTGGGTTTTGTGAACTATCTCAGAGCTGCTGTTTGGGCTTTACAACACTACAGGGAATGATTAAAAAATAAACAAAATTGCCTTAGCGATTTTCTTTCTTTTTTTTTTTTAAACTTGCTGAAAATGAGATTTCTCAACAGCCTCCACTCCACGACCCCCTCCTTCCTTTTTAATTTAAATTTTGGTGCTAAAATGAGTTTACAATATTCCATTAATATAACTAGGGGAGACATTTGTTTTCTATGCAATGTACAGATTAGTTTACAATTCTCTTCACTCCTTTTCTTCATTGTTATATCACTTTAAATTTGCCCATATATAAAAAAATTAGCAGTTTATTTGCTTTAAAAATCTACATTTCCATATTACTTATTTCTTTTCATGCATTCATTTATAGAAAAAAATAAAATAAAATTCCCTTGGAATGCTCACTTTAGCAGAACTGCTGTTTGGATAAGAAAGTGGTTGCAGATTTATCTCAGAGCACTGAGAGAGTCAGTCCCTAATAGTCCATTCAACAAAAGAAAATCGTCATCAAAGGTGTCACAAAAAAGTATAAGCAACTTTGGAATCAACTCTTCATTTTGCAGAAAAAAGTACATTTATATTAAACGTGTATATAATTCATAAAGATTCAAAAGAATATAGGGGCACAAGTGGGATCCTTTAGGATAAACGTATATACTGTGTATTTATGAATACTACAATTTACATAGAGATTACTGACTCTTAGTTGTGTGCAGCTCTTACCTAATGAATGAGCATGGAATTAACACTTCATAGTCTACCTTTGTAAAATGAGAAAAATGGCACTTATTTTCTTCTACCTTGTGGGATCTTGGATTGAAGTGAATGAGATAAAACACCTTTTGTAAAGGTACAAAGCAAGAAATTAATGGAAGGTGCAGACATCAGGAATGTGTAGTCTCTTGTGGATTCACTCAGGATGCAATGTCAATAGTTCAAAGAGATGAGGCCAGAGGACAGCAGCTGTAGATCCCACAATTGCTTGTAGAGTGGAAATTCCACCTTGTGTCACTGAGGAGCAATTGGAGGAAGTCAGCCAAAGGCGGGACCACAGGAGTTCGGTTTAGGAAAAAATTCATTCTGGCAACACTGTGGATGGGGACAGGAGGCACTGGGACTTAGAGGCCAGATAGGAAGCCACTCCTCAGTACAGCATAAAAACGAGGAGGTCCTGAACAGCACAGTGCGATTAAGATGGAGAAGAAATCATGCCTAAGAGGTAGAATTGATACTTACAGATGAAAGAAAGGAGTGTTGAGCCCTAGCAAACATGCATGTTGCAAAATTTCATAGCTTAGGCAATTGGAAAGAGTCCATATTTTAAGGTACAATGCCTTTTTAAAGTGCTTTTGACCACTGATGTATTTGGGGACATGCTCAAAACAGATCATTGACTTAGGTGAGTAGACTTAACCCAACTGGAACATTCACCCAAGCTATGAATAACCAACAAGACTTCTGGTTTAAGAAGGAAGCACGTTTTATACCAGGACACAGCAGAGTCATCAATAAAAACAGTCCTTGTTCATGAGCTTCAGGTTGGTGGTGACAATTTTATAGGTCAAACTACAAAACAACTTTGTAGTTCTTGAGTTAAAATGAGGCTACTCTGCCCTTTAAATATATCTGATTTTGTATTTTGGTCAATAGAAGTAGAATACACAAACATCAGAAGTTATCATTCAGAATGTCAGCATTCCTGGATGAGTGCAATCATTGTGTCATACAAGATAAAACTGTAGCCATCTTAATATATAAAGGTCAACCTCTGGCAGGTGGTCACAGTGCATTTGTGTCCAGGCATTCTTTTCAGTTTATGGGACATATCCTTGTTAAAATATAAAAATTACCAGGAGGCTCTTTACCCTATATTTTCAAACCACCTTTCATCTAAGTCCTTGGCTGCAAGTAGGGCACATCAAAATAAACAACCACTTAGTAATCCTTTTAGTCATTTTACAAACTACATAGTACCTGGGATAGAAATAAGAACACTATTTCAGGAATAATTCTAATCAAATATGGCCTCGTATTTTGTGAATCATTCTCTCTTCTTCTACCTTTACCTCTCTTAGCTGCATTTACACATAATACCTGTACCCTCTGTATGCTACCCTCATTACCAGCATCAGAGTGTGCCAAAGAGACTTACAGATACGATTTCCAAAGATGATTGTCTTTCTTATTCTCCTGTGGATTTTTAGCTTGCTGTGAATATATCACAATTCATATAAGCCAAAGTCTCCAGCTGTTAACTGTACCTCACAACCATTGCAAGCAATGATACGAATCTGTTTAGAGTCTAAGGCCAGCAGACAGGCTAGCTGATTGGATCTGTTTTTAGGGATGAACGAGTGTAATAAGGAAAGAAAGGATCCTTCGCCAGGAAGTGCTAAAAGATCAGATAATAATTTTATTCCAGGCTTTGAGTCACCTAAAGACTAGGAGAGAGTTGGCTGTTTCCCTCCGGTTGAGCAATATCCCTGGCATGCATCAGTAGCTCTTCAAGCCCATCATATCTGGACTCACTGGTTGGTGATAAATAACACCTCTCACGATGCTCTGACAAAAACGCATGGCAAGCCTTATTCTTCAGCCCCCCAAAAGCACTGTAGACTGACTGTGACTTCTTTTCAGTTTTAGGAGCACATAACCCTTTCCCTTCCCTTTGAAGTGTTTATTTTGCTCTAAACCAACAGTAGTTTCCTAAAGCTCCTCCCTCCCTTTCTCCCTCCTCCCTCTCTACACAATCACAAGCTGAGGGTAACTGCTCATGTTCTCAAGCACGCATTCCCAGGTAGCTCCGACCAATCCTGGCAGGAGTGCAGTATCACCAGAGGGTATCACCTGCTTTATGAACTACTGCAACTTCAATTAAGCTCTGGGCCCACTTGCACTATTTCAGTCTAGTCTGGAAGTCTAACTACAGATGAGCTGCTAGACCACAGTGTGTTGCAGGCTAGATTTTACTTAAATCAGTCTAAATGACTGTGCACAATTTTCTAAAACTTTGATTTCTTTCTTTTATGATTTGATTAAATGCAGGAGATGCAAGGAAGCATCTTCTTATGCATTTCATACAGAGAATATGCTGGGATGGATGGATGACCATGAGAGTCACCAGCCCTGGGAGCAGAAAATGTGTTTTGCATCCTTTGCTCTTTCTCCCAGAAGATAAAGGTCCCTGGAGTGGATACAGAGAACACCATGCAACAGAAAATCAGTGGATATACCCTCTTCATCAGGACATTCTCAGGATTCACTGATGGGATCCACTCAGGATCCCCTGACTAGAACCCCGCATAGTGAGAAAATTCTAAGCTAAGGAGCTAGATACATTTTAGTTTGACTATTCATTTACTAATACACACTTCACTTGTGACTGAGAGTGGTTAGGGAAGTGGTAACACATTACAAAATGGGCAGATAAGTGGGTATCAGCTGGGCTGCATGTTGACAGGAGGACTGACATACCCTGCATGAAGAAAAGATTGGTCCAGGGCTCCTCAGATGTTCTCATCTACAGAGAATGGGCTCTACAGTGTGACGTAGGGAACGACCCAGAAGAAAGACTAAGAACTCACCTGAGCAATGAGTTTAAAGCAGTAAAAAGGTAGGAAGGAAAACTAATTACTGCACATGTAAATGTACAGCCAGAGGTTGTTGTTTGTTTCCATGGTTTCTCTTTAGCAATCTCAGCTTACCCAGGGCTCATTTCCCCCAAAATCTCTTTTGGGAGCACCAACTTCAAATGAAAGTGTGAAGAGCAAAAGAACTAAAACCAACTCGCCCAAACTAAAACCTGCATTCAAAACCATCCTACATCTCCATTCTCACCAAAGGAGATCTCCTTAGCTCACCCATCAGAAATGGGCACCGTATCTACTGCACCATTATGCTTTCAACAAGTTCCTCACTACACTAGTCTCATAAATACCTTGCTTGAGGCAACTGCACATAGACAGCATTGTGCCTTGCAGTACTTAACCTAACAGGAGTGACAAGAGTCTACAAGGCTGATTTTTCTTGAAATTTCCATATTTACCTGAGACCCTCTCCTAGTGATCAGAACTTCTCAGAATACATCTTGGTTCTGAGGGCAGAAAGACAATGGTAGTTTGCTCTAAGTTCAGTTTATGATAGAGAAATTAGAAACTAGTGGAGCTAGGCATTACATTTGGTTGCTGTCAGCCAGAGTTTCCTGTAAATGCATAGCCCCAAGAGGACAGAATCTATCTATCCCCATACCTCTTCCCCAGCTGAGTAGTCCCATGGCATTATTTGATCTAGATGTACTACTACACATGTACAACTCTGCTCCCCTCTGAGTGCGTTCTTTTCCATTTTCTCTGTTTTACAACATAAGCCAACTCCCAGCAGGATTAAAGTGATGAAGCAGAATCTTTGGTTCTGCATACATTACAGGGATCACAACTAAATGCTGGGTGATAAACACCACCATGTAGCACAGAATGCTCTAAGAAAAAACGATCTTTAATGGAGTTTCTTTTCAGAGTATCGCATGTGGCAGCACTAAATAGCATGAAGTCTCCCTTACAGATCACTGACCTCAAATGCATGAATATTAAAGATGAAAACAGAAGTAAAGCAACTAGGAGTGAGGGGAAGAAGCTACTAAAAGAAATTCACATGTGTTGGTTCCCTTCTTTTCTTAGAGACAGCTCTAGGCACCACATAGATAAAACTTTTTCTTCTAGATTCAACATTCTACACTGTTAGGGTTGATACACCGTGACAACTTGAGAAGTTCAGAAGGTTAACCAAGTGACTCAGCAGGGGGCCAGGGGCCTCACTTGGTAAACATCCTGAACCTGTTCAAGAGAAAGGCACTGAGATGGTGTGGGATGGTAGCCTGCCTACAATATAAGGGAGCAAAAGAGGTGATACTTTTCCCTTTTTGCTCTTGCTGCTTTGCCTGTCTTCTGCGGCGTCGAAGCACTGCCCCTGTGACATGCCACCTGCCTTGAGCCAGCTGATTATGGACTGAAACCCCCATAAACTGTGGGCTAAAGAAACCTTTCCTTCCTTAATTCTAGGCATCAGGTATTTTGTCTCAGCAAATGAGAGAAAAGTAACCAAGACACAACCTTTCACCCTCTTCCTTTGATCCTTTATCACTCAGTATCTATCATGTTCTGCCAATAGAGATAGGATCTGAAGATCACATTCTGACACCACATATATGACATCAGCCTTTCATATTTGTCTTTTCATTGGAATAAGATTTATTCTATGGCATGATTCTCGAAGAGCAGAACTTTAGACAAAGATGGGAAAATGAAGTCTATATAGAAATAGTTGAAAGTTTTGGTTTTAAATCTTCTTAAACAATGCCCTATAAATTGTTCTCATCATTTAAGCCAGTCATTGTCCTTGGAATGAATGGCGTTTTACTCTTTGCATCCCTGAGCATGGGCAATGGTGCTCATGGGGAAGAGGTTGGTCATAGCGTGGATTTGTCAAGTTTTTGGTGTTGATGCTAGAAAAGTCCAATTAATAGCAATTCCTTTCAAAATGATCTCTCTATGACTCCAGCAACCACATCAACCATGACAGTGGAGGTGCCATTTAGAAGCCCCTTTTCATTGAATGTACACTTGCTATGGGGATAAATGCCATAGCTGTCACCTTCAAAGTGTAGCATGTATCATGCCTCTTTGGGTATGTATGCATGGTGCATGTGTGCACGCAGACATACACATCTACACACAGACACATACACACACATAGTTGCACCAAGGAGCTTGAAGACTCAAGTTGAAGAATAAACACAACATGGTAACCCAGGGGCTGCAAGGAAGTCACAGCCACCATGGAATGTAGTACAGGTGATTAACCCGAAGCTTCCCAACGTCCCTGGTTTGCCAGTTCCATCTTGCTCGTGCTGGCTTCTGTGATCATACTGTTGTGTCACTGGAATAATAAAAGGCATACATCTTCATTTCATGGAATTGATCACAAACCCAAGCAAAGAGGAGGTCACTCTACCTGCTGTATTATCTAAACAAATCCGTCCAGAGATCTGGAGTCATTTAATCACAGTGCCGTAATTTGGTTTGGGTAAGCATATTTTCCCTTCATTAGCTTTAATATATAATCTCATTATAGAAATCTGACACTCTGCACTGACTTGCAACTCATAAATCAGCTTCCACTTCTATTTATAAGCCTAAGAAGGAAAAAAAGCAACAAAATATGTCAAAAGTGCATAGCGTCATAGCATTGTTTCAGCCACCCAGAAATGCTGCCTTGCCAACTCCACTTCCTCGTCTCATTCTTGGTCTATCCCAGCACCTCTGCCACATGCACCAGCATGCTGACTTCCAAGCTTGTGTGCCATCAAACGTATTAAAATGTGTCACTCATTAATCATTCCAAAAGATCACTTCTTGCCTATCTATAAGGAATAGATATCATTCCTCAAATATGAATTTGCTGTATAATACTCATACTTAATTTTTAAAATTTAAAACTAGTAATTTTTGTATAAGTGGAGAGAATCTGTTTCTGTATTTATAACATTTTGATACTTAAAGGATCATTAGTCTATTGAAGCCATCTAAACAATGTTTCAACTCCAAAGAGAGATGAAATTAACCCAAAATGTGAGTTCCATTAAGGATTAGGATGATGACTAATTAAACTTCCCTTATTAGCTCACACGTAATATTATGAAGCATCCCTGTGTAACGTGGATACAGTCAGTCATGTTCGTGGTGGGAACACATTATAGGGCATTGCATTTAAAATCTCTCTCTTCTTGCAGGCAGATTTTTCCAAGCCTCATTTACATTTTCATTTTACTTAGGAAGTTGTAATTGTGTGCCTAGTTGATCCAATAATTCTTTAAAGATGAAAAACTCCCTGCTTTAGATTTCACATTTGCAGATGATCTGCTAATGTTTCAGCACTATAAAAAAACATCACAATACCATATCATACAAGGTCCAGGTGACACTCAGAAGTGATAGCTCATGACTGAAACTGAGCTCATCATGTTTCTGGGCTATGGGGACCCCATAGTCTCAAATGCCCCATCCCATCCCATGCAAATAGAGATTATTGTAAATAGATATGGTCTCTAGTAAGCTGATCTAGGCCATGGTTTCAAAAGAGAATAAACTAAAAATAACAAAAAGTAATTCCCAGCAATTTCAAACTTCTTCTCAGGTCTTTGTAGAGACAGATATGGTCATGGCAGAGCAAATAGTTCCTTTACTTTAAAACATGTTTATTAAAGTAGTAAAGTGATAAATATAGTTCCAGATTTGTGTATATGAAAATTGATACTTGTTTTGCAAGGGATGTATTTATTATTTGTTTCAAAAAATGGTAAAAATTTGGAAATGGTGACAAACTTCTATATTCCCAGGTACTTGGGAGGCTGAGGTAGGAGAATTCCTGACCAGTACTATAGTTTGAGATTAGCCTAGGCAAGATAGTAAGATAACACCTCAAACAACAATAACAATAGCAAAAGTTGCCGCAAGATAGGAAGAGTGAGCAAGTATAAGTGAAATCCACATTTTTACGAAGATAGACAATTACAGCACCCAATTCCACTGTGAAGTATGTGCAAGCTTTCCTGTGTGCATTTTACAGTGAATGATATGGATTTTTGGTAATGCTGATACTCAGGTAATGTCCTGCTATTGATATTTATGTTCTGGGATTGCAAGGTAAGGATTACAAGGGAGGGAGAGAGAGTCTAGATTAGGCTCAAACCCTATGGAGATAACAATACGCAGTATATTAACCATTCTTAATCTAAAAAAAAGAAATACACCCTATAGAGAGAGGGGCAGTTGCTGAGTGAGCCTAGGCTTGCTTTGTGGAGGTTCCAAGGAAGTGGCTGCGTTTCTGTGACTGAGCTAAGAATAGTCAGGGAGAACCAGGAAAGGCAGCAAGTGAGACTTGTTCAGGAGAGAAGGACCCGCGATGTAATCAACTCCTAAGGCTGTTTCCATGAGTGGAGGGGAGAGCGTACTCAGAGTACTTAAGTTTTCACTTTCTATGCTAGAATCCTCTTTCCATGAACTGTAAACGCCACAGCAAAACTTAGTGGACCTTAGCGCTCTTTCCACTTATACTGGCTGGAAGCAATGAGATGCGATGGGCCCTGTTAAATGGGCAGCTTGCACTGAGGCTGACTGTAATGCAGCAGTTTCAAAAGCTAAGAGCAAAGCAAGCTCTCCATCTGTGCTGGAGAAAGATGTAGGGTGTGTGACACTTTCCATCATTCAAGTGCCACATGGCTGAGGCACAGGTGTGAGCCAGATCCCTTCTCTCCTTAGATATAAGGAGGCCAGTTGAGGGAGGCAGGGTGCTATATGTAGAATCCCGCTGCTTAGATCGCACAAGCACAACTGATACTGTTCAAGGTTGTCTGCTGAACACAGAGAGGTTCAGGATCAGTAGTACTTGGCTTAAGAATCAGTCCATGCAAACTGAGTTTTAAAACTAAAGTTTGGCACAACTTTACGCTACTCAAAATAAGAATATAAAGTTATATCTAGGAAAATTCATGAGTTTTAAACAAAGCCTGGCCAGGGATATCGCTCAGGCAAGCACAAGGTCCTGCGTTCGATTCCCGGTACAAAAAAAAAAATCACAACACAATAAACAAGGCATGCACATTATAAATGCTTATTATAATTTGGCTGTTGGTATTTTGGGTTCTCTTACTCACACCATACTGTTCAAAGGACTATCTTCCTAACATTTATTTGTCTCTACCTTCTTTCTCATAATTTCTGAAACAGTTATTATCTACACCCCAGATCTTGGACTTACTATCTTCTATCTTCCATTGTCAAGTATTTTTTCATAAATTCTGTCTTTTGAACTAAAGTGGGAACTCCTGAAAGGAATAAAATCAATCACTAGGGATCTTTAATAGCTACCCATGTGTGTTATAAAATATTAATTTTTAAAATTATGGACATATTGCTTTTACTTATGAACAAGTGCAGAAATGGTCAATGTGAATCTAACAGAGCAGCTAAAATAGAAAAGGAGGCAAAGAGATAGTTATAAATCCCATTATCACTACATATTACTCCTCAGATACCAATTAAATACTCTAGAAAATGGGCAGTCACCCAATGTCACCAACTGAGAAGACGATGTGTATGAATACACATTATATAACCGGGAAACTTTCCTCTTAATGAGGGAAGATGACACTACTTTTGGCTAATATCCATGTGCTAATTGGCTAAAACCAGATTAGTATTTAATTATAGATAGACTAATATCTTGAGTATTTTTAAGAATCATGTTAAACAATTTATAACCCAATAAACCCTAAAAAATTTCCTCCATGAAGCAGGTTGGTAGAATGTTCTGGGAATATTATTACTATGATGAAAAAGAAGAAAAAACAAATAGTTGAATTTGAGAAACAAATATATTATTCATGTCACTAATTTCTGTTAAATGCCCTCATTCATTGAGTAGTTTAATGCAGACTCTGCCCAGCCCGGGGCCATGCACTAGTACTGGTTAGAAACAGGACTTAGAGCAGAAGTGAGTGGTAGGTAGGCAACCAAAGCTTCACCGATATGTAGAAGCCCTTTGTATGCCTCTCGTTACTATAGCCTGAGCTCCACCTTCTTCCAGGTACGTGGTGGCATTAGATTCTCACAAGAGCATCCTCACCATTGCAAACTGCATACGTGAGTAATCTTGGTTGCCAGCTCATTTGAATCATCCCAAGTGATCTGAGGAGTTTTTCTAGACCATTTTCTGTGAATTATTGTCCTTTTTTGGTCCCTGCTTGTGCAGGTGTCTCCTCTGAAATCCTGCCCTACTAGGGGTCAGGTTCTGTCCCCCGTCCTGTGGTCATGACGCAGCAGCCTGCATGCTGGAAAACACCTGTCTGTAAGCCTGCTTCCCCAGAGAACTCCTAGATAGGATGGGGTATTTGTCTTACTTTATCATGGGCCTAGTCATGCTTCTAAAAGTTTTATATATTTCATCCAGAATTATTAGTTATTCTTTACTAATAAAATTTTTCTGAGGTCAGGAATATAGCTCAGCTGCACAATGCCGGACTGGCAAGCACAAGGTTATGAAATCAATTCCTAGTACCAAAAGAAGAAGGAGATTTTTCTGTTTTATGCTACCATATTTCCAAAATAAATGTTCTCAGATTTTTAAAAATATAATTTGTTTTCTTTTGTTTTTCTGGCAGAACTTAGTGTATTTTCCCATAGGATGAATGGTTAACTTCCTTTAATATAGCGCCCAGAAATTACATATTGTTGTGTGAATTTAAGTACTGTAATCTGTATCACTTTTGTGCATCAGTTTTCTTTGATCAAAAGGAAGGATACTGAGCAGGATGGATCCTAAATTCTATCTATTACTATAGTCACATAATACCAGGTATGGCTGTATACAATAACCAAGAGAAGGGAATGCCACCTACGTTTGCTCCCTGCTATCCACCCCAACTCAGTTGTACCATGTAATAAAATAGAGGTGTGGCCTGGGTGGCCAGACCACGAATATACCACTGTTCTCAAAAGGTATGTAAGGGACTGTCTCTGACCAGACCTTGTCAAATCACCATAAAGCCAAAAACATCTTAGACAATTAAGAATACTATAGAACTTCGAAGGGATTTAAAGGGACATACAAAATATGCTCATTTCTTAACAAGGTATCTCATTCTCCTTGAAAGTTACTTATAAATTACAAGATACTCATCAGCAGTAGCACTGCAAATTCTAGCCTCTTGGCTTTTGTGTAACCACTCACCCAGTCCTCTGTCAAAGGATAGTGGTTTTATTCTGGAGTTTTCATTCTGTAATCTAGATTAGTGATCTTTCTTTTAAAAAAAGAGTGCAATACTTTCACTCTGCAATCTACCAATCTACCATATCTCAAAAGTTATCTGCCTTTTGAGGACTAAGGAAGTGCCTGACATGCACAGTAACTTAATATACCTCAGCCAGGAGGAATGAACGGGAGGGCTGAGCTGCCCAAAAGACACGTATTAGAGCAGTGGTGGACCAGAGGCTGGAGCTTCAATCATCAGTCACTCCATGCAAGAAGTTCCTGGTGCCATGGAAGTATTTTTCAGATATGCATTAAATAGTTACATTTTTAATTCTCAGCCTTGATGGTGTGATCTGAAAGTTTTCAATTCTCTTGGCTACTCAGTAAAATAGTTTCTTTAGACATTATCTTGAGAAACTTCTGCCATTTCAGAAATACACTTGTCCAACAAGTCTCACACTCTAATTTACATATGTGATTGTGAAATGTGACCCAGTTCTTTTACTTTTTTCTTTACGAACATAAAAACTCAAAGACAAGCTAAGTCTTCTATGTGACAAACATACAATATTATCTTCTGATTAATTTTGCTCTTGGTATTCTATTGACTTGCTAGACCCTGTGCAATACTTGTAGTTTTATAGATGCCTAAATCAGGTTTGTGCATTTCAGATTATAACACCTGGACTGTAAAGGAAATATTTAATACACCCAGCAAACTTCCTTGGTGCAACATTATGCCAAAGCATAATGAACTCCACTTGTTAGTGAGATGACTACATCATCAGATCCCCCCTTAAGTGCTGCCAAGAATAAACATGTTAACTCTTCTTCTCTACAACCCCTCTCCCTACTGGCTTTAGAAGCACTGAGGATCTGAATGTCTTTGGGCACTAAGGCTCATGAGGATACTGGGAGAGCAGGGCCCTCTGCCGTACTTGTTAATGGTGTTAACAATCATAAGATGAACATTACTGTAAGGGAAGGGTATGGGTTTTAGATTTAGGGCACATGGTTACTAAGTGATATTATGCTTTAAAAATGACTTAAAATGGGTAATGAAGAGTTATTTCTGTAAAGAAGGGTTATTTCTTTTTATTATTTTCTGTCTGCTTTAATTAACACCCACGCATTCTTTTATTCTTCCAGAGGCTGCACTCTGAGTCACTGTTAGCTGAAAGACTCTGGATTGCTCCGTAGGTCTCTGTGGCAGACTTTTGGGTGATGCACCGCATAGGGACAAGTTAGATTCAGTTATTTTTCTGGTAAGAAATAAATGACCTGATTATTGCTGCAACTCTGAATAGCTTGAGTATAGTCTATGGCAGGCATGGAGAACCTTCTAGAGCTTTCAATGATAATAAATAGCCCACTGCACACCAGTGCATAGGTTCTCCACCACTGGCTACAGGCATTAAACCAGCAAATTATCCGAGTTTTCTTTGGAATACTGCTTTATCATGCTAACGTGGGAAGTAAAGATGTAGAGAAACACCCAGTCTTGCTTTCTATAATACCGTGTAGGCAGATTTGTCTAATCTACAGCAAAAGGTAAAAGAAGTCCAATACCATTGTCTGTACTTATCTTTGGTTTGTCTTTATTTATAGTTAACCAGGAAGTGTCTGCATACTGCCAATGGATAAAGCTTACAAGGGATAATCGTGGATAAGGATTTGGGTGATTGTAGTTTTATATAATTTACTAAGATAACATTTGTCTCTGGAGCACTCATTTCAAAGATTAGAATATGGACAATAATCAGAGAAAACTAATGCCATAAACAAATAAACTCCTCTTCATATAGCTTCTGTTCTTTACTGAGAGGATTAAGCATTACAAAACTGAATACAATTAAGACATACATGTAATGTTGAATAACGACGATGGCTCCAAAAGACATATAACTATAGAAAAACACGACTGCACTCATATGCACACATACACGCGCACGCACACATACGAACCCAAAAGCCAGATTTTTAATGATAACAAAGTATCTTGATAAATGTACTATGGCCTGAAAAGATAAATTGGTTTTCACTGCTGTCTTCTTCATGATTGCAGCAGCGACTTGGATATTTCTACACTGTGTATGAAAGTAACAGAGCCAATATGTGATTACGTTCGGAGTTACCGTTTTCCAGGAAGGCTCAGATACAAGACATTTTCTTTTGGTATAGTTACTATCATAAGAGCATTTTTGTTTCTGTATAAGATGCAGGTGAAGTAAAATAGATAGAAAAATCATTAAGATCTGCTAGTGAATCTTTTTTTTTTTTTTTGCACTGGGAATAAATGCCTGAGCTCCATGCTGCATCTATGTTTGAAGAAATAAAATTATTGGTTAACAAATGTGTTACATTTAAGTGGTACAGCCGCTTGAATGCTAACTACAAACAAGCAAGCAATGCGTCTATTAAGCCAGACAAATACACTACATCAATAGCAACATTTTATTTCCACCTAAGCAAATACACACATATTTTTATGTTAAATATAATTTATCAACTCATTTATTCCTTTAAAATTAATACCGTTCTTTCTCACTAAAAACATGTTTATTGTATAAAATGTGGAAAACAAAGAACAAACGATAATCATCCATGGTTCTATCATTCAGGGATAACCCCTGTTATGATTTTTGGGGTCTTCATTATTCTGAACATGCACCACTCATCTATGGGTACATAAGTGCTCTTATATGGGGCATATGGCAAGGCAAATGCAGATATAAGAGTATGGAAATTAAGAATTACAGTGTTGTCAATGAAATTTTCCCCTCAGAATATTACTGTCAGATATCGAAGAGAGTAATAAAGGGTGGACAGAAGGGGGTAGGGAGATTGAGCTCTTGCAATAGGAAAAGGGCGAGGGGTAAGGAAGAGAAGGAGAAATACGTAGAATAAAGATTTGCCACACACAGGAACCTAATAACCTCAATTAATATAAATATCATATGCTATAACATGAGCTAAGATTAATAATATAAACAATGATGAGAAACGGGATAGGGGAAAGGGAGGAGAAGGGAAGGAGGGGGAGGCAAGAAAAGGGAGTTTAAAAACACCAAGCTGTCGTCTGTATACGGAGCGACTTCCCAAGATGATTATAAACTGCATGAACTGTAAATACGCATGAATAAAATAAAAAAATTAAAGCCTCCAATTTACAATTCTGAGTATAAGCTGAGCATCCTTCACCTTAAAATCCTAGATGCAAACCAGTTCGAGTGCCAATGCTCAAAACATGTTGCATCTTGGAACATGACAGCTTAAGGATACTTCAGCATTGAAATCTATGCAAACACCCCCAGATTCTAAAATTTCCCAAGTATATAAGACAGGGCAAACTCAATTCGTGTCTCAAGACTTAGTTCAAACAGTGTAGTCACAGCAATGTCCAAACGGAAGGTGGTGTGCAGAACAGGGAGATGGGCCACAGGGAGCTGCTTGAACTCGTTTACGACCTCCTTCCAGGGTTCTCACGGAGCTTTACTGCATAGTCTTTCTCCATGCCAACTGCTTCCAACGTCATCCACCTGGCTAAAGCATAATTTAACTCTGTAGGAAAAAGAGTAGCATGCTTCCCTTTGAGTCTGCCTGTCTGAAAGGTAACACCTATATCTTAACAGTATTTTCTCCTTATAATATGAATATCTAAATCAAATTATGTTTTGTCCTCCTTTCTTAAAGTTAGCATAACTCCTAATACATCTCAATACTCAAAAAGTGTGAATTTCCTAAACTGTATGCAAACTTCCTGAATTATATTAATAGATAATGCTCTAGTTTTGCTTTTTGGTTACTCTTATGTCATTTATGTAATTTCTTGGGCCAACAGTATTTGCTGAACTCAGTAGGCAGAAGTATTTGTTTAATTTGGTAATGTTTAGCCACATCTTTCGAGTGAAAGTGCACAATTCCCAATTTACATATCATTTTGTAAAATTTTATGATGGTGTGAGAACAATAAAAACTTTAAATTTTGGATTTCAAAGTTTTCCCAGGGCAGCAATACTCGTAGTGCTTTCCTGTGACTTGTGGCAAGCTATGGCCCTCAGGTTGGCTACAAGATAATAAGAGGCATCTCTAGGGTTCTGTAGTCAACAAATGACATAGACTATAGAACATAGAACACTTCATGTTTTGAGTGAGGTAATTTGGCCCAGCTGCAGGGTAAGTGTTCTGAGCACACTTCTAATGTATGAGTTCATCAAGATGCCACTCCATTAAAAGTCAATCATGAGCATAATTCATGCAGTATGTGTGCATCTGTGTGTGTGTGTGTGTGTGTATTCTCTTAAAAGAACATAGGTATCTTTCTTCTTAATGACTAGTGTGCTCAAGAATAAATTTGGGGTCTAAGTTTTTTCATACCTTAATGTATCTCAGCCATCTTGACCTTGACCATTAAAAGTCTACAAATACATAAATGAGAAAAAAGAAAAACAACATAAGCCCTTTGCTTGATATTTTCAGTGTTCTGAAGAATACCCATGTTTACTTATAAGTGTTTGAGTTCAAAGATCCTCATGCAATGTCACTTCCAGGGTTATCCAGAAAATACCCATGGATTTGCGGTGCTGGAAAGAGGAGCAAAAGATTAGAAAGAAGTGAAAATTCTCTTGGAAATACTATTGTTGACAGAGAAATATTCCAAGTGGATTCAAGAAATCTTATATTTTGCATGCGTCTTTCTCATTTCTCTCATGATTCTGGTAAAGGGTCATCTGGAGGCTGAAACTGCAAACCAGGCAGCATGCATACATCTTCCTAACAGAATGCAATGCATGTTCATGGGTTCCATAATTGATTAATTACAGACACGAGGCCGCTGCTTCAGCTTCCTCAATAAGAGTAAATTAAGGGCTCTGTCACCCATCCAGAGGGTGTATCTAGTTCAGGAATGTCTGTCCTAGGGATCCAAGGTGCTTGAAAGAGGCATCTATACTATGTCAACAAAGTCAGACCTATGTGGAGAAAAGAGGTGAGCAGATGGGCAGATTACAGCTTACAGTGTGAACTCTCAAATGGGCATCACTAAACAGCTATTGGCCATTGCAACAACTCTGCGTGAAGTTTCCTTGCTCGGATCATTAGATTATTCAGGCCAGATTGGTAGAAGAGAAAAATACCTTTGTTTAGAACCTCTACACATTATCTTTATGTCAATTTTATTGAAAAGAATCAGCCATGGATTCCACTGGTGACCAACTGCTCCAGGTCTCCCTGTCTGGTACCTGTCTTTGTCAAGGGATTTTCCAGAGGTGAAACCTTTCACTCTTTCAGTGATTTCAAGTCGTCGCCATACCAGTGTGGCACAGATGTGATGAACCCCAGCCCTTCAAGAACATCAGAGAATTTTCACTTGGAGGGAAAAAGTGGTAGAAGTGCCTGAAATATAATCTAAGATGCTCTTTTATCCACGATTGCTGACATAGGGCTGTAAAAGGCAGAAAAAATTTCTGTGGGGAATACGGAATGAATCCCCCATCCCAGTATCGGGGAGGGAACACAGGGCCTTCACATTGAGTTACATTGCATCTTTTTATTTTCTACTTTATCTGAGAAAGGGTATTCCTAGGTCAATATGTTTCCCAGGCTGGGTTCAAACTTGGGATCCTCCTGCCTCACCCTTTTGCAGAGTGATGGGATCATAGGAGTGTGTGACCATAATTGGCTAAAGTAAACCCTCTTAGTGCTCAGTTGCTTTCAATGTGATATAATTATCCCAGAGATCTTTAAAGCTGCTCACAACGGTATTCAGTTGTGGACCCAGAAAGTGAACTTTCCATTCTGAGGTCTATAATAACCAGAATTCTCAAGGGCTTATAATTACCTGGGGAGGAAGAGGAAAGATGTTGAATTTGCACAAATCAACACAGCTACAATGAAGACAATGTCTTTAGTCCCCAGTTGATATATCAGTGACATCAGCTATGTTAATGAGAAATTGGGGCTTTCTTCAAATGTGCCAAGCATGGCCATGAGCATAGCCGCTACTCTCCCTGGGAAACCCTTTTTTCCATTTCTCTGTTGACCAATTATATTTCAAGCCTGTCACTTTGCTCTTTCTTTAAAAACCCTAACTCTATATCAACCTTAATTTCGACCATGCAGAGTCTGGAGGTTTGAGTATTTGGTAGCAATTTCCAAAGCCCATGATACCCTGTAATTTATAATTCTTAAAGGACACATTTGAAATGTGCACAGTGAAGCTATGGGTGGGCGGACACATGAAGCTGAAAGCAGCAGAGTGCAGCCTCCTTGACACCTCTGCTTTCTCTTGCTCCTTGTAGGTAGTAGAAGAAATGAAAGGATTCATCTAAGGTGAGGGAAGGATGAAGGTCTTGGGCCATTAGCATGATGAAGATCAAGGTTTTAGTCTTTAGTGTTTGTGCTTTGGCTAATAGCACTTAATGAAACAACTACTCCATATGTCATTCTATGCACCACGCTCTTTAGAAGTCATTAGGATTAAAACCTTTTAGGACATATAGTGGCCACTGGGCAATTCTAACATCATAAAAGGACCAACCTGACTCTCCGATCTCAGTTACAGACTTTTTGAAAAAGATGAGCTGCAAAAAAGGGATCCGAAGAGGGTGGAACCAGACCTTCTGTTCTCAGTGTCAGTGGAGATGTGATTTAATTTCAGGGCAAATTTGGCAATGCCTAGAGACATTTTCACTTATTCCAACTATAAAGTGCATTTACTAATCCCCAGAGGCCGGGAACGCTACCAAAGTCTGCATGTTCACGCCAGTTCCCCCACAACAAATCTCACCCCAAATGTCAGTATTGCTGAGGCTAAGAAACCCTGAATTATGGAGACTTAAGAATTTCTCCTCTAGACAAGAGGGGACAAGAAGACACCTCGTTCATTTTGTCACTCCCGTCTTCTGCAGTGTTTCCAAGCCTGAGAAGTTCAGCCCCTCAGTGGGTGTTCACCCTGCTCAGTAGGGGATGCGCACTGCATTGGATTGGACTGGGACAGGACAAGGAAAAAGCAATTCGTGGTGGCTAAAGATAGGGGGGAAATCAGGATTTTGTAATTGTTGCAAAAATGTATTTTCCGTGTGCTTGGAGTGTCATTAAAATGTCTTATAGGTGCTTAATGTCTCATTAAAATTAAATCTGTACCTGCCAAAAACAGTACTTTTCAGTAATCTTTGGAGTATGCACTAATTTAGCAAATGCCTTCAGATTAGCCAGGAACCCAGCTAGGAGAGAAATCTGTTGATATGCTTCTTTTCCTGATTAATCTGACAAGTATACTGAACTGATTTGAAGTTAGCAGGGTTCACAAAAGCTCTCTTAAGCAGTGCACTGTTTGCTTCATCAGAGAAGATAAAAATCTACTAGTTAAAACCTAAGTCCACATCTAGAGGCACAACTCTGGTTTGTCCAAATGTCTAAATATGAGTAATACAAAGGCAGAAAACTCTCTAAAACTACTGTCCATGTTTCTATTACTTTCATAGTAGGAGACTTGAAAATCCAAGTAAGATGGTACCAAGTACACTGTTAGTAGAGCGAAGGCACAAAGATGAGATAAACAATCTAAACTACCCTCTTGAACCCAGAATCTGGGATCCACCCTCCACTTTCATTCACACCCAGGCCTCAGCAATGATGTGGCCGATTTAACAGTGCACATTGGGCTGGGGATATAGCTCAGTGGAATAAGCTCCTGCCTAACAGTGTACACTGAGGCGTGAGGGGGCGGCACTCTTCTTAACACTTTTCACACTAGTGTGAGAATATTGCTTCAAGGTTTGCCACTTTTATAGAATGGAAATGTAGCATAAACTGTGGGATTCAGATCAGAGCCCCGTCCAGAGGAGCACTGTTTCCTGAGGTCAGCGAACATGGCAAAGTGGCAAGTCTCAGCCTTCCCAAGGGAAGCTCACAGCTCTAGGCCCCACAGAGCTACTCTGGCTGCTTGTTCCTCCACGTGGGTCCTGGTGTGTTTAGTAAATGTGCAGGGTGTTCACTTCTGAGATGGCACTGACATACTCCTTGGTAAGGACCTGGGAGAGCAGAGTCCCTAGGAACTGTGGCAGCTTTTTATATTTAGGTTATAAAAATCTAAAGACAACTTATGGAACTGATACACGTGAGCCAGAAGTTTGAAATAATGTCCTTTTTTCCAGGTGTATTTACTCTGACAACCTGCACTCCCATTTCCCCAACGCACCTTGGAAGGGCAGCAGTGTTGCACAGGCTCTGCAAATACAGCCCATAGACTTACTCCCAGTTTCTCCTTTCCTTTATTTGAAATGGTGCAGAATGGGAATCACTTCATATTTTACGACTCATAGGTATCACAGTCAGTTTTGATAGCTGTCATAAAATATTAAAAATTGTAGGATATGACTCAATCTCTAATGAAGTTTTACATTGCTTCTAAAATCAAGGCCATATGTGGTCTCACTGAGGGAAAGATAATTATGCCCCTGCAGGCCACTGACCAAAATAGTCAGCAAAGATCGCTCACCCCCTCGATTTCAGTGACCTCTGACTTTTAGTAGACTGCTTTGTCCGTTTCTCACTGAGGTATATCATACAACCGCAATTCCACTAGCTTAAAGCTGAAAAAGAAATTGAAGGATGAGAAGCTTCTGCCAGGTATAAAATATTGCTTAATAGATCTGCCTTTATGAAATAGATGTACATGAACATGAGAAAAATTCTGCTCATCAGTCATATTCCTAGCTATACAACTTCCAGAAGCAAGAGATACTTTCTAAACTGTAACTTACGCAGCATTTTGTGAATGCCTCTATTAACTGTCTTACAGTTCTAGGCTTTGATTAGGTTCAAATATAATCCAGCTTCATCTCTATATGAAGCCATTTTGTAAGTGGAAAGAACACAGGAGAAATGTCATGCTTGGGAGACTTCAAGTGACATTTAAAAGGGGAGAAGGGCCAGAGTGAAAGGATGGAGAGAAAGAAGAGTACAGAGGAGGCATAGAGAATTTTGTTGAAATATGTAAAGAAACCCTAGCAGTAATTTTTTTAAAAACCTACTGTATTTCACCGAAGTACTCCTTAACTTTATGCAGATGAACTTAGACACATTCTAGAATTTGTAATCTATTAAAAAGATCTTTTAAAAAGATCAGAATTCAAAGGACATAACAGCTAAGATTACAAACAGGAAAAGTAGCTCTAAGTTTTCAGGGATTTTAGATTTTGGAAGACTTAATAATTTGGGATCAGAGCAAGAACTTTTCCTTAAACTTGAACTGCAATGTCCAGTATCCTCCTGGTTACCTTTCCTTTTTTTTTTTTTTTTTTTTGGTCTTTTTGAGACAGGGCTTTGCTATGCCAGTCATGCTGGCCTTGAACTCATTTTGTAGCCCAGGCTGTCCTCACACTCACAGCAATCCTCCTGCCTCAGCCTCCCAAGTTTTGGAATTACTAACTACAGCACCCGGCCTGCTTACCTTTCTTACAGCAGGCTTGTGATAGTGGATACTTCACATTACAGCCTCTTGCTCATGCATGGACCCTGTGACAGCTCTGTGTCATGTCCCACAGAGCAAACTGCAAACTGTTAAGTTTCAGCTACTCATGGATTCTGAGGCCAGGGAAAATCATTACCAGAAAGGAAAAAGTAGTTTTGCCCCATGCTAATACTGAGTTACACGGCTTTGGGTCTATCAGCTCTGAAGGGATTCTGTGTGTTCACCCCACCATCTAACTAGGTACCTAACTGGACAGAGTATAAGGGCATGCAGAGCTCAAGGTCAGGGAGTGAATGAAACCTTCACTTTGAGTTACAAAGGAATTTGGGAAGAAAATATCTGGCCTGGTTTGGGTTTAACCATGTTATGCATAAAGTAGGAATCCGTATAAGTGAAACCTTTTTTAAAAATTAAACTTATTGGTACAGTTTAGATACACATAATGATCATGTTCATTGTAAGTCACTTGTTTCTGTACATGATGCATCTTAGTTCCTTTTTTTCCCCATTCCTGTCCCCTCCAAGTCCTCTTCCCCTTGTGTACAAACTTCGTTTCCATTTTTTCCTTTTTTCCTTTCCCCTTCCTTTCTCCCCCACCTCACTTCCCTTTCCTTTTGAATGATTTCTTCCTGTTTCACGATATCTGTGATATCTACTGGTCCTTATTTACACTTTAAGTTTCGCACACCAGGGACACAGGGAGATATTTACACGTATACATCTGATCTATTTCACTTAAGAGTAGGGTCTCAAGGTGCATCCATTTATCTAGGAATGCCTCAAGTTTATTCTTCTTTACGGGAGAGCAGTAATCCATTGTTTAAGAATTTGAGACTTCTATAGGTAAACGGATACAACTTGAGACCATACTCTTAAGTGAAATAAGTCAGACTCACATGAGTAAACATCACATTGTAAGAAGCTGAAAAAGTAAGTAAGATCCAAAATGTACAATAGATATTGGGAGATAGGAAGAAACTGTTTGAAAGGAAAAAGAAACTGGGATAGGGGAAAGGAGAAAAGAAGGGAAAAGGAAAAATATATTTATACACACACACACATAAACACACACACAAGATAGGTAAGATAGCTATACCACTAATTAGCTATACTACTAATTTCTATTAGTGCAGTGAAAAGAAAGGTCTCAAGCTTACATTGTCTGTTCACTTTTTCATGCCTGTATCTGGTAATCTGAGCAACTACTCTGAAGACGACAATAAGCAATGAACTAACCATCGTTACTCTCCCACTACCTTGTTTTGAAGTTTTGCATCATTGCTTTTATTTTCTCTCTAAAATAAAATTTAAAAAAACTTCTTTATCCATTCCTTGGTTGATGGGCATTTGGGCTATTTCCAAGATTCAGCTATTACAATCTGTGCTGCTATAAACATGGGTGCACGTACATTGCTGTGGTAGGGTGCTTTTAATTCTTCTGAGAAGATAGCAAGAAGGGGAATAATGAGGTCAATGGGAACACTAGTTCCAGTTTTTCAAGGAATCTCCACACTGATTTTCCCAGTGGCTGCACCAGTCCACACCCCCAACACTGAAGAAAGTTTCCTTTTTCCACAGAACCCCACCAGTGTTTGTTATTCTTGATGACAGCCATGCTTTCCGGAGTGAGATAGAATCTCAGGACTGATTTAATTTGCATCTCTCAAATGATCAATGATGCTGAACATTTTTTCATATATTTACTTGCCATTTGTAGTTCTGAGAAGTGTCTATTCATTTCAGATGCTCACTTGTAGACTGAGTCTCTACATTTGGAGGATCTTATTTTTTTCAATTCTTTATATATTCTAGATATTAGTCCTTTGTTTGAAGAACAACTGGCTAAGATTTTTTCCCACTCTGTGCGTTGTCTTTTCACTTTTGGTTCCCTTCACTGCGTAAAAGCTTTTAAATAAGATGAAATCGCAGTTGATTCTTTGTAGTATTTCCCGTGCAGTGGGGTTTTGTTTATGAAGTCTTTACCTACACCTATGTCTTCAAGAGTTTTACCTATTCTCTCTTCCAGCAGAGTAGTGTTTCCACTTTAATATTTATATCTTTGATCCATTTTGATTTTAGTTTCGTTCATAGTGATAAGCACAGGTCTAGTTTTAGCCTTCAGATGTGGAGAGCCAGCTTTTCTAGGACCATTTAAAGAGGCTCTTTCTTCCAGGGACATGTTTGGGCCCTTTGTCAAAGAGAAGTGCTTGATTGTATTTGTAGTTGTGTCTGCATCTTCTACTCTGTGCCATTAACCCTCACGTGTATTTTTTTTTGCCAGTACCAGGCTGTTTTTCTTACAGTACCTCTGTAGTATAATTTCAAGTCTGTGATGCCCCCTGACTTGCCTCTGTTGAGCAGAATTGTTTTGGTGTTCTAGGTCTCTTCTGGTTGCAAATCAATTTGAAGAATATTTTCTCTAGTTCTTTGAGGTATGCTACTGGTATTTTAATTGGGATTGCATTAGATTTGTGTGAGCATAGCCATTTTCACTGTATTTTGCTATGTTGGTTCCTCCTACCAAGAGCAAGGGATATCTTTCCATTTTCTGAAATCCTCTTTGATTTCCTTTTTCAGAGTACTGTAATTTTCAATGTAGAGATATTTTGCTTCCTTTGTTAGACTGATTCCTAAGTATGTTATTTTTTGTGGTAGTATTATGAAAGGTTCAGTTGCCCTAACTTCTCTCTCAGGAGTTTGCTGTTTGTGTACAGGAATGCTACTGATTGCTATTTAAGTGTTTAGTTTGTATCCAGCTATGCAACTGAATCTGATTATTAAATCTACAAGTCTTTTAGCGGAGTTTTGGGGTCTTCTATGTAGAGTATCGTATCATCTGCAAATAATGATAATTTAACTTCTTCCTTTCCTACCTTTATTCCTTGTATTTCTTTCTCTTGTATAATTGTTCTGGCCAGTTTCCAGAACTACACTGAATAGAAATGGAATTGGTATAAATCATTGTTTTCACTTGAAATTTTTAATTATGAAGATATATAAGAGATATTTGAAACATTATTCAAATGAATAAAATTAATCATATCTATTACATAATTTTAAAAGTAAAAGAATTTTATATGAGTAATAGCAAAAATGAATAGTTCCTTTCCCTATTTCTTCCTACTTTTGACTTTTATCTTCCAGAATTTAATATTTTAGAATAATATATTCTTATAGCAATTAGCTGAACTTTAGATTTCAGTAATGATCTGTTTTTCAAATTGAGGATGAAGAGTTAACACTAGTGCACCCTCTAGTAACACATTTCCCATTATCATTCTGCCAGTATATTATACATTTGATGAATTATTAAAGTTTTACTGTTATCATTACTTAGCATTAATGATATTTAATGTTACACTGATTCATAAGTATTTCATTTTCCTGTAGTTATTAGTTATATGAATATTTTGGTAAAGGCAATTTTTCTCTCAAATCACCAGAAGAACTGTGAACCTGTTACTGTGAGTCAGTGTACCAAGTGACCTACCGCTTTCACGTTCTTCTTGGAGACCTCTCTTTCAGTTCTTTCTATCTTTCATTTCTGGTCAAGATGATCTGCTCTCTGGCCTGTGTATAGGTCTTTCCTTAGCCATGGTCCTGAGATCTCCTTCTTCATGGTCCTTAGAATTTCATTTATTTCTCTCTTCCATTGGACTCAGTGAATGTTTGAAAATTTTGTATTTCCCTCATACCTGAGGTTTGCTGTGGGGATGCAATGCCAAGTGGGAGAAAGATATTTATCATGGGATCTGCAGTGCTTCTGAAACAGGTCTACAGAGCACATCAAATGAATGTTAGAAAAATAAAGTGAACCAAAATGGGTAGAACAGATCCACCCTTGATTTTAAAAGTCTTCACTAAGTGTCAATATTATTTAATGAGTGTGAACCTTAGATCATTTTTTTCAGTCAACTTTTTATATCGTGGCTGTCAGGATGAATTAAATTTTAATCCTTACCTTATTAAAGAATAGCCACGCATAAAAGTGATGAAGATATAAACGATGGCATCATTCTTCTGTCATTGAGTTGGAATAACACCCTTATTAAGTCCAAGGAACTGTTATAGCCATTGAACTCTTGTTCAGGGAACACTTTCTTGACCTACACAAGTCTTCTATAGATACACAGCCCTAGTTTTGATTCCCACTATCATCCTTCAGAAAACATAGCATTTAAGCTACTAGGCATTATGATTTAATGACTATGAGACAGCGACTCGTTCCCAAAAAATCTGTGTGCAGGAAATGTAGGTGGAATGTCTTCTCTCACCACTGTGAAACAGGAAAACAAATATTTATGATTGTTTTTCCTAAAGATATAAAACACGTATAAAAGCATTTCCTTGGTATACAATACCTGTTGAAATACACACACAAGAGGAAACACTTCCTTAAGAGGACATATCACAGTGTTTTTCATTTTTTTTCTTTTTGTCCTTCCTAAGATGTATAGAACATTCTCTGAGGCAGCTGCTTTGTGGCAAGGGCTGAGGGTGACAGATGGTCTTGAATCAGAAGTGCAACAGGCCAACCTGGTCTGCAGTGCTGTACCTATGCTGGCACCTGCGGACTTTAAAGCACAGGTAGCAAAACTCACAGCTCAAAAAGCAGCTCCTGAATAACGTCCACACCCAAGTGTCTCGTGAAGGCATCCTCATTACAAGACAAGAATGTGGAAGCTCACTCCTTGGGAGTGAGTCACATATCATTAATTCCTGCTTTCACGTAGCATGTGAAAACTTTCCAAGAGATGTCAGTGCCAATATAGTAGGTTGAATTATTTCCCTGTTAAGATATTTTCGCCACGTGCTTATTTTGTCATCAGTGTTTAATATATGATACAGTCCAATCCTAGAAAACGCCCAGACCGATGAGGTTATTGCTCTGGTCCACCTCTAAAATGGGACCATTATCATCAGCTCTCTATTAATTTGACAGATGTGTGATAAAGATCAAAAGGCTACTCCTCAAGAGAGATTTTCAGATTTCGGCTGGAGAGTGAAGTTTATTTACTCTATGCACCTGGGACTCTCAGCTTCTATATGACAGCTAAATATGAATATTATTTTTGATTACTATGACACCTGACCCTGAACTGAAGTATGCTTATATCAAATTAAAGAGATAAAATGTGCTTATGAAAGAATATAAAAGGTGTAAACACATTCAAGGCTACAAATTCATTTATGAATTAGACATGTAATTAATGTGTGCTAATGATTAGGAGCCACTTTAGGAAATCAGTGATTGGATTTCTAGTTGGAGAATTTATAGCAATTAATTGTACTATGTGCCACGACATGATCATAGTGAAATTCTAATTTCTACATTTCATTTCTTTCTTCCTTACCAGTTGAATTAGAAAGGGTTTATTAGAGTTCTTCAGGGGAAGTCAGAATGATGGCAGGGGCAGACACGAAGGTTAGGTCTCACAGGATAACAGAGCTCGTAAAACTGACTTTTGACTTAACCACTGTCAGTAAAGAGGAAGATTGTGGGGTTATTCTGGATGATCCTGCGGCCACTTGGATGTGTTAAGTGAGCAGAAATGCAGCCAGAGTCTCGAAAATGTTTGCACGGGCAAAAAGTTTCCATGAGAACAGAGCAGAGGAACATGCCTCTGAAGCTGTGAGGGGTCCCACACCATCAGGCTCTTTCCACGGCAGGTGGACTTCCTCTCTTTGGATGAGTGTTCCACGAAAGATTCTGTGGTGGTTGTCACCTGCTCTGTGACACAGTGTACAGAAGAGTAACATCTCAAACTCTACCTAAAGTAGGGGCCAGAGTAGGGGTAATATTGCCTCCACTCTCAGGGCAACATGTGTCAACCTGTGGGAAAATTTCTAATTGGCACAGCTTGGAGAGAGAGAGGGCTTGAGAGAGCGGTACTGGCATCCCTGGTAGAAGCCAGGGAGGCTGCCAGCTCTCCTGCAGCTCACCGGAGAGCCCCTTTAGTAGAATAATTGGGCCACTATCATTATTGTCATTTGTTCTGAGACTGAGACGACATGACATAAATGAAAAGGAGCTATCCTTTCCTCCTTTCATTTTATGACATTCACTATCTCCTTTGTGACAGGTACTCAGTTACTAAAAACAATTACTGACAGGCACAAAACCCACCGTTAGGCCCTGTTTGCTGTTTTCTTCCTCGCTATGAAATTGATTTGCACAAATGAGTACAGAAGAAATCAATAGCTCCTGCATAATCCCAGGCAAATGCAATACAGAACTGACTAATGGGCAATCAGAGGTCTAACTGATTAGTAAAATGTAATCATTCTGGAGCTTTTGCTTACTCCACCACCTCTCTGCCAAAACAAGACTGCCTAAGATTTCTTCCTTCTTTCTAAATATATTTTCTTTCCCCATGTCCACCAGGGTCTTACTTACTTGAGTTCTGTGAGGGATGGATGGCATGTCTCTTCTTTGGCACACCTCAGTGAGCCTGAGACAGGGCAGGCTGCAACATAACCTTCTATTGCTTTGATGAGAAGAAATAAAGCACAAACATAACTCTTTTCCTCTCTCTTTTCCATATGATTTTTGATCTTCAGTTCCTACATACATAACAACCTTATTGTCTACGTGTCTTTTATTGCTAGCCAGCTCAAATCCTTTTGTGAAAGTAGACAAGGTATAAATTACAAATAAATAAATGCCACACACAAGAGCCCATTGCTACATGCATCCGATGCTACTTGTAGCAGGCTTCCCATAGCCTTCATCAATGAACTGCCACCAGTCAGTGTTGTTAAAATGATTTCTTACAACTAAGGAGCATTATCATGGTTTCCAAGCAGGCGAGGCACTGAGTTATTATAGCTTCTGCTCTACTTCTTATTAAGAGCTGAGCTGCCTCAGAGCTGGAGCTGGTTCCTGGACAGGGAAGAGACCTTGGATGAGTGACAGGAAAAGAAGACAAACACGTTAATGGGATAAGAGGAAACGTGCATCTTTTGCAAAGTTAAAAGTTCTGTCATCTGTGGGTATGCTAGGTGACAGCCACAGAGGTATCACTCTATCATGGAGCCCGAGAAGGTAATGCATAGGTAAGACCTTCACACTGAAAGCAGAGATAGGAGGAAGGACCAGGAGAAGACACATATTAAGCTGAAGGAAGGAAAGAAAAAAACACAGTGGATTCCTCTAAGAAATTAGTATCTGATTTGGGTAACATTGTAGAGAAATCTAGTGGGAGAAAGTAAGTATTGTTCCCTCCTTTACCTCATAATTGCACAAAAAGCACTTTAAAATCAATAGGTGCTAGTGCATCATCTGTTTCTTCCCCTGCATCAGGACTTGTAACCTTTCAAAACTAAATAACTTGTCTCTCTGGACCTAGGAGCTCAGAATAATTCTTCTAGATGCTCCTAATTCTATCAAATAGGTCCATTTAGGTCACCATAGGCCCAGGAAATGAGTCCACAGAGCTCTAAGGAGAGGTAGGCAGGCAGAGCTTATGCCTCAAGATGTAAATCTTCATCTGAGTGCTGCCATTAGTCGATGTGCTTTGCTTCCCATGTTTCTGCCCATGACCTGTGCTACTCCTTCGCATATTGCCTTGTTTACAGTTTGATACAAACTAAAAATGTGCAGGCTTCCTGATAGTCTAGGAAAATGACTGCCATGTTCAGTTGCTCTGATTGAATGGAAACTCTGTGTGATTTGGGAAAAGTGCTTAAATGTAGAGCATAAAAAATGGCCAATGTTTCCATGTCACTTAGGAATTTACACAGTGATTGCTAAAGAATCATGATTTAAAATTTTAATAACCACCCAGGGGGATATTATCAAGATGGAGTGTCAGAAACCTTAAGTTCAATGAGTGGAAGAGTTAAAACCAAATGCCACATATTTCAGGATTTGTTTTGATTACCAAGCCTTCTCTGTAAGTTCCAGTGGATGCCCTGTGGGGCTCATAGCTCCCGGTTTCTACCCTGTATGTGACCTCTCTGGGCTGTCCTGGCTTTAAGGGGGCAAGATTCTTTCTGCCCAATGCCCAGCCAGGCTCCACAATACCACATGCCCAAGTGGCCCCACCGCTCTGGGCCTCCATATGCCTGCAAGTTTTTGTTTGATCTTAGGAACTGCAGGTGTAGGCATTTTGACCATACATAGTGTAGGTTATACCTCAGTCTAAGAACTAAGAGCTTTTGCTTCTCAGAGAATAGAGAGACTAAAATAAATTGCTCAGTATTAGTTTAAAACAGTGGTTGTGAACCTATGGCACATGTGCCACAGCCAGCTATCTGCTGTCACTGAAAGCTCTGAAAGCTTCACCATCACTGGGGCAGAAGGAATACATGGCCCTAAAGTTATTGGTTGTGGTGTAGAAATGGTTTCTGCGGATAAGAAAATGATGGCATAGAAGGAAGCAATACCAAAGGGATATTTAGCCTTCTACTATTTATCTATTTGTACTATTTCCATTCCAGATATTTTGAGTTTTATTTAATTTTTATTCATTAGTTTCTGTTTAATTAGTATATGTTTGCAATGCATCATAATTACATTCATCTTGGGGAACATATCACATACACAGATCACATCCTAATCAATTTTACTTCCCTTTCTCTTACTTGCCCTATGGAAAAATATACAGCAGATTTATGTAAGTACTGTGGAGGCGTGATCTCAGCTTTCACACATGGAGAGCTACCCGGAGGAAGCAGAAAATGGCTCTGTGAGCTGAGTGCCGTGAGCAGCAGGGCTGTGACCTCTGCTGTCGGTGGTGCTCCTGGAGGGAGGAGATCAGCCCAGTGGAGGAGACGCCAGTGCGCTGGCTCAGACAGAATTCAACTTGGCCCTCTCTGCTTGTGAGTTCTGCATCCACAGACTCGGTCAATTGTGTTAAATATGAAAAAAAATTCAAGCAAGCATTACCTCCATATTGAATATACACAAACTCTTTTGCCATTATTCCCTAAAATATATAACAAGCATTTACAAAGCATTTACACTGTATGCGGTATTATTCTTGACCAACAGAGGATTTAAAATATAGAGAAGGATGTGCGTAAGCTATACCCAAAAACTACGACGTTTTATATAAGAGAACTGAGCATCCTTGGACTTTGGGGTCCTAGAAAAACAACGCTTCACAAATACCAAAGAACGGCTAATGCTGGGACCTAGATTGTGAAAGTACAAGCTAGTACCTGAGAGCCAGCTTCTCCTCTACATGGAGCTGCACCCAGAACGCAATAACTCACGACCAGGCCTGTGATAGCTGTGTGGGATGTCAAAGGCAGTGTGGATTAAGATAGGTGCTCCAAAGAAATCACGGTCAGCAGCTGAGAAGCAGAGATGGTGACCCGAAAAAGCTACACCGCACACTCTTGTGAGTCAGTGCTTTTCTCATTGCCTGACACTCTCTGGTCTATAAGGTAAACCGCAGAGAAAAACAGTGCTGTGCAAATCTGGGTGCCCAGAGTGAAGATGAGGGTTGGGTTTAGATGCACCATGTGCACTGTCTTGCAGTGGACAGGAGAGAGAACACAGAGCCAAGTCCTGGTGTCAGGTACGTGGTCTTCAGAGGAAAATTGCATTTCCCCCATTTCTCTTGAATCCAGCTACCACAGCCCTGGGATGAGGCCCTTGCTGGTTGAATGTTTTAGAAAAGAGGTGACGTGGACCAGGGGATAATCACAAAAATTTGAGGTCACATAAAACTCAAGCTTCTGAAATTCCAGGACCCCTTCCTAACCATGCTAATCAATGTGGTCACAAAGAGATTTCAGTGATATCCCATAAAATGTGCAAAACAAAAGAAGTTACTCTTTCAGTGCCACGTCCTACTAAAGAGATGCATTTTCCAAATGCCACATGATTTTCTCAGTCTTTCCTTAGCAAGAATGCATTAGTGGAAAAGACACATGAACTTCAGCCTGAGTCTGCAAAGCGGAAACTTGTCTGCCTCAAAGGAACACAGATCCAGTGACAACATGATTTAAGTTGGACACTGGTTTCCTGTTCCATACGCAGACCTCCATAGCTCATTCCTGGTTTTAAGTGCAAGGAGATGGATTGCTCTGTGAGAAAGCAGTGGATTCTGTGCTTGAGCTGGGAAAGACGGCAGAGCTTTTAGCAGCCTGATGGGCAGTGAGCAATGCAAGACCTGAGTAAGACACACATGGAGTGCGAATGTCTACGTGGACAGTAGTTAGAAACCCGTTTATCTGGATTTTAGATAAAGGATGCAGAGCATTCTTTTCTGGCTAACATAACATCACACTAAATACAGAAAGGAGTAGGAGAAAGCATGTAAAATAGACTGGCTCTGAAGGAAGGGCAAGAACTGTGTGATAAGGAGTGTAAGGCTCCATTACACCTGTCAATAATTTCTGTACATAAGCCTGTGCCAGGCCTAAGGCTCACCATGGTCAATATCCTCGCACTGCAGACAACAGACTGAGTTCCGGGGAGGCCACTTCTATTGCATAAGAGCTTCAAGCAGGGTTTGAATAAATTCTCTCTCCATCTACTCCGTGCAGGCTGCTTGCTGCAGGAGTGAACATCTCAGGCATTTTTCTGCTTCAGTAAACTCTAATTCCCCTTGTCTGTTCATGTGCTATAGTGACAAAGACAAATGGGGCTTGACACACAACGATGTGAGAGAATTGGGTCAACCACTTGCTGACAGTGGGCAGTGGGAACGCCTGCAGTGCAGGTGCTGTAGGAAGAGCACCTGGCCAGGAGTCAGAGAGCCGTGTCCGGTGAACTGTGGACAGGAGGCAGATGACCAGGCCTCTGTGGATCGCATTCCACCTCCCCAAAATGCAGCAGCTAGGCCAAGTGAAAGACTGCTTTCGCCTCAACTATTCCGTGTTTCCTCAGATGGGGCCCAGATTTCTGTGCCCAGAGACGTCACTGTGCTACCCTGACCCCTTGGAGCCACAGATTATGTCCTGGTGAAAAGCAGAGACTGAGGTCAGAATGAAGTTTGCAATCTGCTGGCAGTTTTTTTTTTTTTTTTTTTTTCATAGTAAATTACTCTGGTTCTGAATTAACAGCTTTGGTAGCACTTTAACATGTTCACTTTACTAGATGGGGGAAATGGGGGAACATTTAACTAGTCATTCCTCCACCCCAGGAATCACTAAATCACTAGGGGTGTGTGTCGGGGGTGCTGAATAGATATTATAAGCCCCAAACTTCTTGAATAAATCCTGGGTATGGTGGACTAACTAATGGTCACTTTGTAACATCCAGCTGAACTGAATTAGCATGGTGCTCGGTGTGGAAGGCCCACTTGAGGCGTGTTGCCAAAATCATAAAAGGAGAACTAGAAGAAAAGATGGTGTGCTATTCATTCTTGAGGAGAAGTTTGCCACGCTGGTTTTCCTCGTATGGTCTCAGTTATTCTCAGCTTTGGAAGAGCTCAGGTCCTCACTGTCACTGAGGATGGCTGTGGTTCTCTTCAGGGGAGCTCTGGTCCTTACACTGAGCATCACTTCCTAGCTCCAGTGCAGATCCCTCAGCCTGCTGGCACAGATCTTTCATGCAACTAGCACAGACTTTCTAGCTTCCACCACTGACCTTTTGGCCTTCCCAGTGCAGATCCTCGATACGGACTTGCGTGAGACATTGTCACGGGCTCTGGGCCTCAGGCTGGACTTGTGGATGACACTGCCACGGGACCCAGGCCCTCAGCAGGATTCTTTGGGTCTCTAGTGCATGGAAAGACCACTTGTACTCTTCTGCATTTGACTTTTTGGGATATTATAAAGTAATAAATTATGTGTATAATTTATTATTTCCCTTGCAAACCCTGACTACAACACTGAGAATTATCTAAGACAAGAATTTTTTTTAAGTATATGTTAGGGATACATAATGAATTCCTTCATCATGGGCCAAGACGAGAATTTGCAATGTGGACCCCATAAAGAGACAGTATTGTCCAGTGTATTTCACTGTGACAAGACTCCTGGCTCAATATCATACAGAAACAACAAAAAGCAAAGAAGGGCCCCACTGTTGCTGAGATGCTGACAAGATTCCACTTGGTCTTTCCTGTATTTAAGGTACAGCAAGTGTGGACAAGGGGGCAAATATCAGAGCAACATCACACTATCCTTTGAGTAAGTCTTATTCCCTGAGATCAGACTGCTCAGCATTTAAATGAGTACCTAATAATCCCTGATAATCCCTGGTCATACCAAGCAATTTCAAGCAAGCAAAGCAAACATGTGTATCAGTGGATAAACAGCTTGTATGAGGTTCAAGTAACTGAAATATAACCTTTGATAAAAATTCCACTATCATAATAACATTGATTAATATTATAATAACATTTCTTATAAAAAGATAGAGTTCAATATGAAAATCCCTAAGTTCATCTGTTGCCAGAGAAATAATTCATTGAATTTACTTCATTGAATTAATTTCAGGACAGAAAGTAAGAGTGCAAAATAAAGCCTTTTGTACATGTAAATATTCATCAAATACTTCATTCCAAGTAAGAGGTTGACAGATATTTTAAAAAGGGTTCGATATTAGTAATTGAATAAAAAGGGAAAACTATCTAGAAGGGGTTACATTGCAGGAAATCTCCAATATTATAGTATCAAGAGTACCTCCTGCTACAGTGGGTATCAGGCCAGCTCCACCCAGCGACTACGGTAAGGAGCTCATCACTGTCCCTCCGTAAACAGGACTGCTCCGGAATTTATTTAGGGTCATGTGGTGGTTGCTAATCAAATACCTAATCATTTCAGAAAATATGAATTTCTGAGTACTTCTTAAAAGATTTTTTGCTGAGCAGCAAAGTTTTAAGGTTCAATAATATGGAAAGGAAAGAAAAAAAATGTCAGTAGAAAAATAAAATAGAGCCAGTGCATATTTCTCTGATTCTAAAGACATACACGCACGTTCCCCCCATTAATACCTCTAGATAAGGACTTATTTGTTTGGTGGCTGACTTCTTGAAACTAAAAATGTCTTTTAAAAAGTGTTTAGTGAAACAAATATCCTTACAATGATGTCATGTTAAAGTCCATGCCACTTGTCATTATTTGTCACATACAGCCCAAGGTCTACCTTCCTTAAAAAGTGAGAGTAAATACAAAGATTTTTTCAATTTTTTAAACAAAAATATTAATTTTACTTTAAACCAGAGAATGGCATGTGGAATCTTCTACACTGATGCATATTTGAAAATCCTGGGACATTTTGCACAGAAACAATATAGCTGAGTTTTGCTAAGAGTCTGCTTTGTCAGACACAGAACATGCACATGCTATAAATTACTCACCGGGGTAAAAGACTGCATAACTGTTATGAAGGGAAAGGTGGCAAATTGATATAATAAAAAAGCCTTGAGTGTACTAAAAATGTGCAGCCCCTTGTTCCTCTGTTTGTGCAGAGGATGAATCAGACACATTAGGGCAGACATGGCTAGATTAATTAAGCCAGGTGGCTCCACCGGAAGGTTACTGTTTGGAAGCCTAACTCTACCTTCAAGGCCACTGGGTTTTACTCGAGAAGGTATGATGCAGCTGATAAGAATGAGAAGAGGCACCTATGATAAGCTACGGAGAGTTATCGCTCACTGGCTCCTGGTCTATGCTTAAAAAATCACTGTTCCTTAATTTAACAAGACTATGAACTTGCCGCCTTTTAACCCATTTCTTAGTAGATGAGGGCTGGTGGAATGTTTCTATGGGTGTAAAGTTAGTACACACAAAGTTATGAAACTGAGTGTTCACCAAAGTATGTGTTAGAGAAACATTTCCTCTCTGGGGCAGGAGCTTCCTCCTACATTAATGGTAGCATCAGAGCCAGCTCATAGATTTTTACTAAATGAATATCTCTCCAGTGCCAACAAGTCAAGGAACTGTCTTGGATGAAACATAAGTAGTTACAAACCAGCAAGCTGCCTTCATGTGTACATTTCCGCCATACGTGTATATGTAGCTTGCTTGATAGTATTATCCAGAAAATGTTTGAACTCACACAAAGAAGTAATGAAAGGTCTCTTTTGCTAGAGCACTGAGGATGTGCTTCAGGGAAGGTAAAAGCAACACAGCAAGTGGAAATTGTACCTTACTAGCTCTGCTTTAATCATGTTTCAAGCACTCGCATCTTGCAGACAGCTTTGAACCCAAATGAGCTGAAGGCTATGTGTGCCCTGCTATAAACGCAACACCTTACAGAATCTAATTAATCATTTTCATTCGTTTCTAGCCTAGCAGCCTGGTTTCCATGGTTTACCAAGCACTATAATCACATATATGCATATAGCTAATCAGAGAGTTAAATTCCAAGCAGAGGCTATATTTTAATCTTTTAGTTATGATTGCAATTTGAAACTAAGTCCTACCCAAAACATAGTTGGGTATTTTTATGAGTTTCTGCAATACCATGATCATTACTTAAGCATTTATGGGATACTTTGAAAATACATACAGATTTTATACATTGAGACATTCTTAGACACCGAGATCTCTTTCTTTCTTTGCATTTAAAACACGACTCTGAGTAGCCCCAAGGAGAAAAAATCCATGTGGCATTTTGCAGATAGAATGGAACATGAGGTCAGTAGCCCCTTTACTGGGTATAGTTCCCATTAGCATTAATGAGAATTCTAGACATACATCATGAGGAAAAAAAGACCTCACCGGTTCTAAACCGCAGCTGAAAGACAGCCCTGCTATCTGCCAAGGAGCAATTTAATTAAACTCTTATTTATTGCTACTCCCTCCAGCTTCATGGGTTGCAGGAAGCAGCAGCAGCTCCTGTGTTTGCTTATTGCAAAACCAGTCTTGCTTACTTTCAGCGGGGTTTTTAGATCAATAGTCTTTGAGACATATATCGCAATCTGACTTCAGCACTGAAGTTGTTGTGTCTTAAATGAAAAATGAAGCATGCTTATTGTATTTGTAACTAATGTTCCTCAAAGTAAAGCAAATATTGATAAGCCAGGCACACATAAAAACCAAGATCTATAACTAAGTGTGTAAAATGCACACCGCATGCATTTAATAATCATACTCCATTTCCAATAACGGGAAACAAGCTACAATGACTGCAATAAGTCACCAGCCTCTTTTTTTCTTCAGCAAGCAGCACATTGTTTTATTACAATATAGCAATCTTGCCACATTACATTTTACAGTATGTGTACAAGAACCATAAATACATTGGCCCATCTAAAATGTGTGGCAATGGCTCTCCCAGCTTTAGTGATACTTGCAACTTTGCGTTTTATGTGAAGTTCACATTTTGTTGATGTGTTCGCAATGAAATCAGTACTGCCCAGAAGAGAAATTATTTTACATTTCCATTAAAAGCTATGAGTAGTAAAGAAAGCATCGGAGTTTATGTAGATGCCCACGAGAACATCAAGGGGAACCCATTAAAGTGCCAAACTGTGTGTTCAACATTTGATAAAAGAGGACTTAAAAGGCACATTTCTAACATTTTTTCAAATGATAGAGTTTTCAAGATATTTTATAATACACTAACCTCTGCAGAGCACTCAAAAATCAAATGAAGTATATGTTTGTCAGTAAAGCAGCTGTACAGCTCATCGGTATGGAATACCCTGTCAGAGCCCAAAACTGAAATGGTGACGTTGGCAAAGACATGAAAGGTTAACAGAGATGGCTGGAGTCACAGACTGTGGGGTTAAAACACACACATAAGCTCATGCACGTGCACAGTGAAAATAAGCATGCAGTAGATTACAATAATTAAGGAGTGATAAATAATAATTAACATCCCTGCAACTGAAAAGGCCCACTTTTAAAGAATAAATTACCAAGGAGGTTTATGTAGTCAACTACACATATGGAATGCAATTCAGTACAGCTGGCTGAGTGCGGAGGGGGAGAAACCACAGCAATTTGTTAATTTAGAGAGATTCTGTGAATGGTTTTGAGATGTCCATTTAGATGTTCCCTAAATATGTTGGTTAAAAGAAAAGAGAAAGCGCTTGTATTCAGTGAGACGATATGCTAAGCAATATTCCAGGCATTGGTACATACTTTCTGTCATTAAAATCTTAGAACAATCCACAGATAAGGCGTTACCATCATTTTTCTTCCTGTACATAAACAAATCAGCTTACAAGGAAGAACTTGTTTGAAGTCACAAATCCAAAGAACTGTTGGGCTTACATGTGCAGACCAAATACAAAGAATGACCAGTGGTCACAGAGCATCTTTACACGAGCAATACTAGAACTTAATGCAGGATTCGGTACTTTGACGGGTGCTCCTACATGTTCTGCTGGACATGTACGTATATTCCCCTATCTTATTTTCTACTGCAGCTTTTAACGAAAATGGAAGATAACCTCTCTTCTGGGAAAGTACTGATTTCATTGCAAAATACCTGAACAAAATATAAGGAGAGTTATGTCTAAACATCAGGAGTATAGGTAGGAATTAATTAAACAATGCAGGATTGCTGCTTTTAAACCAGATTCTAGATAATACTCTTATCTCTAATCCAGTCATTTGAGGGAAAATGACAGACCTGTAGATTTAATGCTGTGTATCACTCATCCATGGAACACCTGATCTAGGATGAGTTTTCTAGCTTTGTAGCAGAAAAAGAGACAATAGGCTGAATTTTTCTTAAATTTGTAATTCTGAGTCAATATATTGTTATTAAGTGTCCAGTGCTAAATGAGATAATGGTTGTGGAAAATGGATGTTACTACACCTTCATGTACTTTCCTGAGAAAAGAAATTAAAAGTTTGGCAGCACTTGGCCAATCCTTGTCTTAAGAGAGAGAGAGAGAGAAATGATTTTCCTGGACCGTGACCCCCAGAGGTCTGGGAGCTACTCATTGTACCAAAGGAAAAAGGCCAAGTAATGGTGTAAGCTTGCTTCTGTGTAGCTGGAATAAATAAATGGAGAAGCTAAATTGAGGGCACTGAAGAAAGAGGAAGGGAGAAAAACAAGTTTGGCAAAAACTCTGACATCAGGGAATAATGAAGTTATCACAAAAAATAATAAAAATAAAATAAAATGTACACCGCGGGTGTTCCTAGCACATTCTCTGTTCCTGAGCCCAACGTAATAGAGATTTTACTCAGCCAAGGAAAGTAAAAAGGAGAATAAACAAACATAAAAATGACTCAAAGCTTGACACGCTGGATGTATTGACCAAGTGCTTCCTAGGCTTGGTTTGTGATTGGACTGACAGCCACTATGGGGACACAGGACGGCTATCAGATCAGGCAGTAAGAAGAAATTACCATCAGAGAGGCACTGGGGAAGCGGTAATTCACCCTTCTTGCTGACTCCATCACTTGGACCTGGGATGCATTAGTCACATCGACCCTAGATCTTCCACCTTGACTTGCGATGACAAAATCAAGGTGTTCACATTCTTCACTGTTTCACTTTGAAAGTAAATGGATTTGTCACTGAGAAAACACGTCTCCCAAAGAAGCTACAGCCCTAAAACTGAGAGATCATGATCACTTGTAAAAAATGCATTAGCCCTGGCTGGAATACGATGAGCCATTACAGGAGGAGGGATGCAGGAATGCAGCTGGACCCACCATTCTGAGGCAGAGGGAATAACGGGTGCGAACTTGGACACAGCCCAACTTCAGCAACCTGGTGTGAGGCAGAGCTCTGTCCCCACACATGCCAGTGCAATGCTGTACCCGACACTGAAATAAAGATGAGCCTCCAGCTGGGGTGTGGCTCCATGGCAGAGTGCTTGCTAGCATGCTCAAGATCCTGTGTTCTACCCCCCGCACTGGGGGAGGGCACGAAAATTTAATGGATTTATTATCTAATATAACTACTAACAAGAATTCAATGTGCTAGGAACTAAGGAGAATGTCATAAAAGCATTGTCTCATTTCAGCTAAACTTTACAACGGCCTTATGAAACATTGTTATCCTATTTTTCACATCAGCACCTTTAAGTTAAGAGAGGTTATAGTAGTCCCAGGTCACAGAGCTAATAAAAGGAGGAGCTTGAATTCTACTCTAACTTATGATTCCAAGAACCATGGTTTTTTTCCTTTTTTCTTTTTTTTTTCCTGAAAGGAAGCCTAGCTAAAATGGCCTGGGTTATAGACTAACTCATGGCTCAAGCAATCCTCCTGTTTCAGCCTCCCTGTACGTGGGACTATAGGCATGTACCACTGGACCTGGCTCACAATCCATGCGCTTAAACAACATAATTATACTGAACAGTGCCTCTCTGAGTGACTGGTTTTATCTGTCTGTCTGTCTGTCTGTCTATCTATCTATCTATCTATCTATCTATGTTTGTTTTGTCTTTTTGAGACAGGGTTTCACTATGCATTTCAGGCTGGCTTTGAGCTCACTTTGTAGCCCAAGCTGGTCTCAAACTCTCAAGGGTTTTCTTGCCTCAGCCTCTGGAGTTCTGGGATTATAGGAGTGCCCCACCACACCTGACTGATTCTGAGTATTTTAAGGGGCCTGCAGGACACTGTTCTATGTGGCACCTGCCTTTTAGGTAGGGAAAATAATACTTCCACTTAAGGGAGTTTAACTGTCCTGGTTATGAGGGTGGGGAGAGAGTCTTCTGCCTTTACCATGTTCTAGTTCCTCTGCTGTCTTGTCAGGCAAAGCCACGAGTAAGTCTGTTTCTTGTGTTCTGTGGGACTTCCTTAGTGGAGGGTGAGGGGCGTGTTCTGGAACAGGCCGTTCTCCCACCGCCTCCTTTCCGGGCGCTGGTCGTGTTCAGCAGGCTCTCTGCCTGGAGCTCACCCTCTGCCTGATGAGACTCACACCTGCTATAGCTGCCTTCTTCAGGAGTACTCTGAGTAACCAGTTTAATAAGGACACAGTCCACAACTGTACGGTCTGGCTTGTTACAAACTGTAAAGCCAACTGAGCCACATGGGGAGTGGATGAGCAGAGCACCGTTGCTGACCAGGCTTGAGGAGTGGAACTTATGTCTTCCGGACTCATACAGCGATTGTTGCTGGTTTGTTCTTTACCCATCTCATACATTGTGCCACACATACTGTCCTTCCTAGTCCAGCCCACGCCAGGGGAACACAGGCAAATCCTTGAGTAATCAACAAACCTAATATAATCATTTTCATTTCAGTATTTTGCCCTGTCTTTTAATTTGTATGTTCCCTGGTGAGCATATTCTGAATGCTTATTACAAGCCATGTACCCCTCTAAGGGCCACCCGTACAGAGATGGATACGGATGATATATATATATGCCTTTCCCAGGATCACAGGCCAGCAGCATATACTGACAACTATTGGTTCAAGACAAACACAATTCAACAATACAAGCATGGAGGGCCTGTTGTACGGCAGTCTCTGTATTAGGCATAGTCTGTAGCACCTCTATGCAGCCCTAAACTCCCTGAAAGCAAAGACTGTGTCACAGCCCTCAGCTAGGGATGTTTGCAATATCTGTGGGCATATGTGGTTGTCATAAGTGAAGGAGGTGAGGACTGAGGGATTAATAGCATCTTCTATGTAGAGACCAAAGATGCCACTGAACGGGTTATATATGGCAGGACGGCACAGGAGTAGCTCACCCCAAGGGTCAAGAGTGGAGGTGGCGACACCTTGCTCTCTCTTAAACTCAAGTCTGAGCCAGTCTTATGCATTGCCTGACCCCTGGTAGAAATGGGAAAGGTACTGTCCTTGCTGAAAACTGTCTTTAATTGCCTCACAAATCCACAATTGCAGGAATCAGCAGGAACTAGCACTGAGAAACAAAGACCCACTGAAAAGAGCAAGACTGGGCAGAGGTAGAGAGGCATCAGTGCTCACCTTCGGATGGCACTACAAGAACAATGGTCCAGGCACTTCCAACACAGGAGGGAAGGCGAGCCATGCCAGCAGGGTAGAGATTGACTGAATAATCCCAAAGAACAAACATGTACAGAGAAGAACCAGTGCAAAGGGTAGCTACAACCATGCAGTAAGGGTCTGACAGGCATAGAAACATGTCCCAAGAAGGGACACGAAAGTGACCCCAGAAAATAAAAAAGCTCCTCCTATGTTGCATGTGACAGAATTTGTGAGAGGTACCCACATGTCTGCATGACAGGCTCTGGCTGCATGGAAACAATAATGACAACATGCCATCATCCTCCTCTGCTCTGAACACGGACTTCAGTGAAATGAGCTAACAGCGTGGTACAGCCCCACAAGCTAAGTTCCTCCAGTGCCTGTAATGTGATCAAAGCCAGTAGCAACTGGGAGGATCTCCGCTTATTTTGAGCAGAACACGGGGCAAGTACAAAGAGAGAAGGAAAGTTTCAAAAGCTTTGTCCAATAGTTTCGGGAGCCCACACTGAATGTGGAGGTGAAGGGTTGGTGCAGGGGCACTGAGTAACATGAAGATCTTTGATGCCTCTTGTCATCTGCACCTCTGTTCTGCAGCAGGGCTGAGGAGGGCACCCATCAGCAAAGCAGCGCAGAGTGGATGGAGTGGAGTCTAGACAGTTGTGCCCAGAGGAACAGCAGCAAGGCTAGGGCTGCAACACACTGCCATAGGTCAGGAACACAGAGCACTTGCAAGGCAACACTGCCTTTTATCTGCTCCATGTGGCAGACACAGTGGACAAGACAAGGGCTCAGGAAGACCTGCCACTTGCTTGGGCTAGGGAGGCAGGCATGGTGGTCAGTGCCTTTGGTACAGCATTGCTGAAAAGAGGATACTGGAAGTTGGCTCTTGCTGGACTCACTTTTATCTTTATTCTTGGGTCTTTTATGCAAGCTTAAAATGATTTACAGCTGGGGATATAGCTCGGTGGAATAAGCGCTTGCCTAGCAAGCGCAGGGTCCTGAGTTCGATCCCCAGTACCGCAAAAAAAAAAAAAAAAAAAAATGATTTACAAAGTTGTTTGGTACCCAGTGTCTTAGTCATTTTCATGTTACAAACCAAAGGAGGGGAGGCTTATCTGGGTGTAAGGTTACAGTCCCTGGTTGGTCAGCTCCAGGGCAGAAACAGCCTAAGGGCTGGCTGAGGAAGGCTGCTGGATTACAGGGTTTGAGAGCACAGCGAGGAGGATGGGCTGAGGCAGAGACAGTGCCCCTGAGAACCAACTCTTGTAGGCTGCCTTGACCAAATCACCTTCTGAAAGTTCCACCTCTGAACACCTGAGGCTTTGGGGCACACCCTAGATCTAAACCATAACAACTCCTACTCAGAAAGCTGAGGCAGGGGGATCTCACACTGACGGTCAGCTTGGGTTGTTTGGTGATGTCTTTCACAAATTAAAATAATGCATATCAGGGGTATTGATTGCTTAGCATGCATGAGGCCCTGATTTCAATCCCCACCATGGTAAAAGAAAAGCTTTTCAGTTTTAAAATTGTCCCCCAAATAATATGCATCAGTTAAAAACATTTTCCCAGCTTCACATTTGTAATAAATCACTTGTCTTTGAAATAAAAAATATGATATTTAAAAAGGAGAGAGACAAACCTAGCTGGCACTTCTCTAATCTAAATTCTTCTGGCTCCCTCACCCCCTCTGTGCTCAAAACCCAAGTTTATCAGGGAGACAAACAAGCCTCTGGTCCTGCCTCTCTCTCTTCTCTAGAGCAGCAACGACCTTTTAGAGCTTTTGGCCATACCAAACTGTCCCCTCTGCCTTAGAGTCTTGACTGCAGTCATTCTGCCATTAGCGCCTTAGGTTCTTCCAGAATGAGACAAACGAAATGGACAGTACTCCCAGCCCATGCGGGCTGCTTCACACCGGCTTGGTTGGACCACAGCAGCCTTGCTGCCCCTCACCGCAGTCGCTTCTTACCCTTCAGGTACCTGGATGTGACAGTCTGCTCTAGGGCAGGGATGGTGAACTTTTAGAGCCTTCACTGATAGCAAACAGTGGCTGCAGCATGTGTACCCTAGGTTGGCCACCACTGCTTTTGAGTCCCTGCTGACTGCCACCCTGGCCCACAGAAACAATCATGTCTTTTCTATTCACTGTTATTATTACAGGTAGCACACCTTCTATGTGATACTTATTTACATATTTATTTTACGTGTTGGATACTTGAACTTGTCAGGAAGAGAGACCTTGTCTCACCTATTGCCATATGCTTTAAGGCAAAGCCATTTATTGGATAAATTGAAATCTATAACCATAAGAGATTAAAGCTGTAGTAGCCCAGGTGAGAGGCTGGACATAAATTGCCTCTCAACCGTGCTCTGACACTGGGTACAACAAGCTGAGCCTGCACTGATTGTGGTGCCAGAGGGGGTGTGCAACCCAGGGAAAGGAGCTGACCTTAGGCCCAGCTATTCCACTGCTTGTAGCTGTCTCTTATCAACTTCATGGTGAGGACTGAGTAATGATAGTATTAGGTTGCACCAAGAGCTGGTTTTTGAAATCAAAGAGAAGTAGGACCCTAGCATGCATGAGGAGCTGGGTTCAAGCTGCAGTACCATCAGCAAAACGTGAAATTTTGAGTTTTAAGGAGACACCGTTTCCCACCCCCAAATATATCCATTCCTATGCGGCACTCTACTCCCAAATATACCCACATACTGTAACCAAGCCATGGCAAGCATCACAGAAATGACAGTGTTGAAAGAAAGATGATACTGACCATCCAGCACTCTCTAAAACTGACACAATGGGGTGACTGTCCTTTTGTCTCTCTGCACTGGGATAGCAGAGCTGCCTGTAAAGATGATTTCCAGATGAAACTGTTCAGCCAACACACACATCCTCTGTGTGGCCCACCTTGCGCAAAGAAATCAAGGCTTAAACTGTCATTTGTAACCAGCAAGGGCCCACGCTAGCAACCCACAGAGGATTGGGAATATTACACATGATTAATAAATACATCTATAGAGAGAATCTGTTGGGAGGATTGACAGGCAGATCTGTAAGCCAATGCTGAATCAACAATTAAAAGAACAGTTCCAATTCAGTTAAGCCAGAGCCAAGAGAGACTCAGTTATATTTAAACCAAAATTCACAACAGCAGGGGATTATCAGCTGTTCAGCTCTGAATTTTGGATGTTTTTCCTAGAAGCCTAACTATCATAACCAAGTGAATCTTGGCTATGTGCGATGTGAGCTGTGCAGTTGCTAAGCTAGGGTGGTACATCTGTAACCTGTGGAGTGGAAGCCACTGCAATCTAGAACAATCAAAGCCCTGGTGTTTTTCTTAAGTCATTCTCAGTCTATGTACCTACTGTGCCAAAGCTATGGTAGCTCCAAAAAGAGATCACAACAGATTCTTAAGATTTTACAGGGTACAAAGCTTGAGAAATGTGCAGTGTAATGAAAGAGGCCATCTTGAATTCCTCCACCAGGTACAAATTCTGGAACTGAAGCTAAACTGCACTAAGACCAGCTGGGTGCATCGCAATTGTACCTGTAGGTGGGCAGTTTTTCTGCAGGCCTCTAAACTACCCAGGAAGGAGAAATGGGCCTGGTTTCTGTTTTAACAGCAGTTTTGGGAAAACTGTCCATGGAGTTATGCACTTTATAGTCACCTACAATTAACTAAAAACAAAGGCGTGACCATAATGTGTCATTTCTTCCCAGATAGGCCACAGAGAGTGATCACGATTTGGGGATCATGGCAAGGGAATAACAGAAGCTGTTTCTGGAGTGGTTGTGGCTGCTGTTTATTTCCACTTTAATACACTCTGCCTGAGAAACAAAGGAGTCCTACATTTGCTAAGCGAATCAGGATGGCCTGTAGCGTGCTTCCTAAAAACATTAAAATCCACGCTGGCTCAGCAGGACTGGGATGGAGTTCTTGATTCATGCCCATGGAACATTACTGCTGAGTTACAGATCTGCAGTTCTGTCTGCAGAGGCCTCCAAGGCTGCTTTTACTTCTGCATAATTCAAGATATAAAGACTGTTTATTGCAGCTAAACTGTAAGAAGACATAGGGCAGAGAAATAGCTCTATGCCTTCAGTATGTTAATTTAGAAATCATACATTCTCTTTATGGGTGTTTTCTGAAAAAGATTTTTCTATTGTACTATTGATTGATCAATTGCTGGTATTCTGAGCTTTCTTCCAAACCACCTGTCCTCCTGACGCATTTGTTTCTTCTAATTTTAGAATCGTCAGCACAAAATGCAAATTTTCTATTTCACCATGTTAGTGTAAGATAAAGGATGTAATTTTTCTATGAGAAAAGAACTGGAGGGGAGGAAAAAGAAAGTGTGGCAATCTTGTCTCTCCATCCCATCAAAATCAGCTCAGTGTCACCTCTGCCACTAAGCGGTCCTGCCAGACTCTGCAGAATCTGACTGCAGTGCCGATTCTAATGCCACCTAAGTGCAGGGATTGATTCCTACTGGGGTGCAATAGGCTCAGGCCCAGAATCATAGAGATGAGTGACAGAATAGAGGAACTTTTGTGGGGGGACTAGGGATCAAACTTGGACTTCACACATGCTAGGCCTGTGCTCTACCACTGAGCTGCCCTCCCAGCCCAACCAAACAGAGAACAATCGGGAGTGCTGTCCATCCATGTGCACATTCCGGCCCACAGAGGACTGTACCCCACACCTCCACGTCTACTTTCTGTGGTTACATTTACCCATGCCCAGCTATTGTTTGAAGTTATTAAATGGAAATTTCCAGAAATAATCCTTACATTTTAAACTGCATCTTTCTGGGTGAGAAAACTCCATCTGTCCACTGTGTCCATGCTGTGTAGGCTACCTACCCATTAGTCACTTAGCAGGCATCTCAGTTATCTGACCAACTGTCAAGATAACACACTGCTTTTCTTCATTCAGTAAAGGCCCTGAAGTACAAGAACAGTGGTATAGGTAATGTGGACATGCCAAAGAGAAACTAAAAGTTGCTTCCTTTAAGAGAACAAAAGGAGCCTGGGATATAGCTTAGCAGGCAGAAGTGCCTACCTGACAAGCACAAGGTCCTGAGTTTGATTCCCAGTACCAAAAATAAATAAATGAATAAATACATAAAAGTGAAAGGATAAAAAGCTCTTGATCAGTAAAGAAAAAAAATATGCTGAGGTTGCCAAGATCTATGGTAAAATAAGCCTAAAACAGATAGATCACACCTGCATAACTTGTAACATTACATTGTTGTAATTGTTCTCTTATTATTTATGATTGCTAATATCTTACTATGCCTAATTCATGAATAAAACTTTATTGTAGGTATGTATATGTAAAAGAAAATATAGTACATGTAAGTTTTGGTGTGACTTGTCATTTAGGCATCCACTAGGCATCTTGGAAATTATCCCCTTGGAAAACAAGGTCACCTGAATGGCAATAGCTTAGCTCCACAGCTATGAAATAAGGTGGTGAGCTAGTTCAGGATAGGCCTGCTACTGAACTGGCTGGTACTTAGAATGGAAGATCTGACATTAAGAGAGGCTTTGGCAGGTAGAGTTTAAGAGTAAGGGCCCTGAAGTGAAGCTGCCTAGATCAAATACTGCCTCAATCCCTCAGTATCTGTCTCTGAGTAAGCTGCTTAACCCTTCTACATATCAGTTTCCCTATTTTTAAAACTGGCAGCCATATACCTCAGAGATCAGCCTGGAGGATGCAGTGAACAGGGGCTAATATACACAACATGCCCATGTAGTAGCTGTTAGCTAGACAATAGTTTCTCAATGACCAGATAGGTTGAGGCATTTCTCATCCAAAAATCTGAAATCCAAATGGCACCAAAATGCAAAACCTTTTGAACACTACCAAGACACCACAATTACAAAAATTCATGACAAATTATACATACTGCACAAAATTAACTTCAGGCTATAGTATATAAGGTATGTACAAAACAAATTCCGTATTTAGATTTCCGTTTCCTCCTCCAAATAGATTATATATATGCAAATATTCCAAAATTTAAAAACAATCCAAACTTTGGATCTCAAGCATTTGAGATGAAGGATATTTAGGCTGTATGTATGAAATAAATGATTGTATAAACCATTATATTGCTGTACATGCTGAGCTACAAATGGGGGCCTCAAGGATCAAATATGTCAATAAAAGCTAAAAATTTTATAAATTATAAAGTAGTATCCAAATTTAAAAGTTTAGTGCTATGTGCACCACCTAATGGTTGTGTAAATATTCACCCTCTCCACCACATATGCTTCCCAGATACCTGGTGTGTTTCCAGGTACGTTTGTGCTATCTACTGAGGGCCAGTGAAAGTGATAGTTTGCATTCTCTATCCTGAAGGAAACTACCTTCAAGAACTACAACATAAAAGCATGAAAAATTAAATACACAAATTAGAAAAAATATTCAAAGCAATCAATGTTCTATAGAAGTTTTCCGAGGGAAGAAGTTCCCACAGTCTCTCAGGCAGTCTATACGGTCAACTTAGGTGTTTCTAAGGAGGAGAATGTGGGTGCCAGTTGGGATGGGCAGAGAGGGGCTCAGAAGCCAGGTGGGTTAGAGCAGCTCCTTCAAAACTGTGTAACCCACGGAGGGTGGGGAGGGTGCAGACGCTGCAGGCAAGGAGATGCGAGGAACACAGAGATACCAGGCGTGGCATCTTCAGAGGAGCAAATGGAAAGGAGACTCATGGGGTGGAGCTGACTTGACTACATGCAGAACAGAAGGGCAGGGGAGGCAAAGATGAGCAGTGAGGCAAAGCTTTGTGATGTCATCTTTGGTTTCCCTGCTCGGCTTTGAAAATTTTAATTCTAACTTCCACGCTTCAGGCCTTCCAGGAATCCAGAACAGCAAGGAAAAGGAAAATAAATACCGATGAGCAAGCTTCAGGTGTCTTTTATCCTTTTGTTCCTCAACAGGAAGACAGAGCTTCCCAGCTCAGGATGTGCGTCAATAAGGTTTCCTTAAGACTTGCATTAATGATGAGGGTTTGGGGGCTGCAGACACTGACTTTTTAAATAACTTATATTAACCTCATTTTCCTATCTCATGATAGCAAATTTCTTTGCAGGGATGTTTTCAGAGAAGTAATTTACTGACACTTAATTACCAGTATTTAACCAATTCAACATTCCCTTTTCTTTAGAGTCCATTAGGCCTCCATTGCAATATTACACATTCTCATCAAATGCGGTTTGCTGCAAAGGTCCTCACTGTCAGTTTCCTCAAAGCAGAGTTTATCTGGACTATTAGACATTCTCTCTGATTTGGCTGTGCCAGTTTAGATTAATTATTTATACCTGAGGGCCATTGCTTCATAATTTGGGCACCTCACTTAACATCCTCCAATAAATTATGAAGAGATTTACTTTTAAAATAAAATCATTTCCTAGTCTGTTTGACTGAGGTTAAACACAATAGTGTACTGATTCTTGTATCAAATAATCTAATGTCATTAGATTCTCTCCTAGGTTTCATGCTGGCGAGTACACCAAAAAGAAATGAATATTTTGTTAATAATATCATCACAGCGAGCAGGGCAAAGGGCCTTTGGACTTAAGCACTGCTGATAGCAGTCTGGGAAGAATTGTTAAGACAATGGCATAGTCATAGACAAGGGGTGGCGAGCCCATGGCTTGTGCGCTGCATGTTAACACCGAAGTCTCTGAAAGGTTCACCATCACTGTCCTAGACAGGCGCAGGTTCTTCTACTTGTGCATCAGGAGTAAGGAAATATGAAAGGAGTCTTCAGAGCTTTCTAGTTACCCTCATTCCCTCTAAATAGAGATTGATGTCCTAGAAGTAGCCTTAAGCTCATGGTGAATTGCTTCATTTCAAAAGCCACTTTCAGATCCTTCTCAAAGGTAATCCTTCAAACATGGCACATGCCCTGAAACAGTTAGAGTATTTTGCTAAGAGCAACAAATTCTGTTCTGGTTGATTTAGGCAGGAGAAGACTATTAGAGAATATTAACAGTACCCAGAATCTCCGGGAAGCCCAAATAGCCAGGCTAGGTTGACACGTAGCCAGAAACAATGTCCAACCTACTAGAAAGTATACTTGGCAAAGTCCAGGTAGCAAAAATCCATGTCACAGGTCACAACCATGACACCCGGGAGAGGTGCCAACTCCTAGGTACCCCATAGCACTGGGCATCTCCTGAACCATCTTCTCTAAAGCAGAATTTCAGCACCAACACGGCTCCTTTTGTCAATTCTTCCATCTCATCTTGTACAAGAACACCTGATCAGGGAGAGCTAAACACAAAAATAAATAGACATTTTGGCTTTTCTCACAGATAAGTGAGACTTGAAGTGAGATCTCCCAAACAGAAAACACAGCAAATGATCAAATGTATCAAGATCAGTGGGGCATCCTAACACCTCTGGTCTCCAATGGGCATCTGGAGACCCATTTTTCCTACCTAACAGTCCCATTCCACCCTGTCACCCTATAGTTCTGCTTCTAATACTCGTTTGATGCGGGCACACTTTTCTCTCTCATTCTGTTCCTAGTGATAGGCCAATGGCAAACTGAGTTCAATAGGCAGAAAGAAAGGCACGTGCTCCTCAGTCGTGCTTCACTGACCGAGGCCTTTGGCCTTGAGTTTTCCAACTGTAGCACCATTCTGACTCCTTGGTGAGACGGCAACAAGAGTAGAGGCTGACATGCAATGGCTCAAGGCTACGATCTGTCCACTACTTAGCTATAGGACCTTAATTCTCAAAGACACTGAATTATTTTGAGCAGGCTGTTTACCTTGATGTGAGCAGAATTAGCCTTAGACACTAAGCCTTTATGGCAAGTTTTATTGTCCAAGGCAAATATAACCTGTTAAGATTTACAGGCTTTATTAACAGCAATAACCATTTTACAGCCAACATCAGTAAATCAGGGTTTATTGAGAACTCTACAATTTTAATCTGTGGAAAACCATTAAAATGTTGGATTTTCATTGGACATAATTTCTAACTTTTATGAAAGATAGATTTTCCATTTAATTGGAGAGTATAAAAAAGTGCAGTGTGGGATAATGAATTGTTTTGAGAAGAGCAAATTGGTTTTAGCCAAACAACAAATGTCAAACACTAAAGTTGCTATCCTCAATTAGAAGTGCCCCAAGGTGAAGGTTAAAAGTAAAGGCAGTGACAAGTATGCTCAACCAAATTCAGCTATTATAAGATCACACACTTCAGAAAAGCTGGAGCTACCATCTGTCTTGGTTACTTTTCTGATTGCTAGGACAAAATGCCTGTTGCCCAGAATTAAGGAAGGAAAGGTTTATTTAGCTCACAATTTGTGGAGGTTTCAGTCCTTACTTGGCTGGCTCCAAGGCAGAGTGGCACATGGCAGAGGGTAACTGCTCATGGTGGTGGAAAACAGCAAAAAACCCAGCAAGAGTAAAAGGAAGGAGCAGGGGCAAGTGGCCTCTGTCCCTCCCTTACATTGTATGTAAACTACCCACTCCAGGGCGGGTGTAGCACTCACTCCCATACCATAATTCCAACATTGGACCATGAATCAATCAAAAATCTAGAAGCCCACCCCATAACTGCATGAAGATTTGGGGGATATGCAGACACAAATCATAACACCACTAATCCACATGTTAAGTATTTTGTAAGGAGCATGTATGAAGTGTTATTTCAACCAAAGTCATAGTCTCAATAATTCTGGCAAGGACTTCAAGTTCACATAACAACTTTTGAAAAGTATTTTAGAAGCAATAATCCCACTCATGAGGTATTTGAATGGTGGTAAGGTGGAGAAATGTCAGTGATTATGAGCCTGATTAGCAGCCATTTAATTTCGGAAGGCAGGAAGTTTTTGGCGTCATTTTCCTGCAATGTGCTTAGTGCTCAAAGGTCTTTGGCAGGTCTCTTCTCCTTCTTAGAGCTGAAAATATGTTAAATGTTCCAAGAATTTTCCATTTCTTTAGATACTTTTCAGTGCTGCAGGCCTTGTGCATGCTAGAAGCCAGCCCTCTACCACTCAGCTACTCCTCAGTCTAAGTTTTCAATTTTAATCTGCCTGTCCAAGTAGTACAGGATCTACCCCTCTTTCTCTGAGATTCAAGAGTTTCATGAAGCTTTAAAAACTGTAAAGAAGGAAGAAAAACAGCTATCATTAATGTTTATCATTTATTCAGTACTAGAAACGTGCTGAATGTTTTGCATATTTTTGGTGTTTTACAACTTGCCCCACTGAAATCCTACAAAGCAATATTGTTCCCATTTTCAGATGAGAAAACTAAGGTTCAAGGTTGCCTTGGTTACTTTTCCCTCATTGCTGAGACAAAAATGCCTGACACCCAAAAGCAAGGAAGGAAAGTGTTACGGTCCATTCCTGTCCGAACCCAGTCACGAAACTTCAAAAGCCAACCCCATGCCCCTGACAGACATCTACAATCTAATTGACCTCCTAACAAGCATCCTGCTCTAAACTAATCCACAAATGTCAGCCCCTCCCAAAAATGTCCTGCCCACTCAAACAAAGCCTCCTGTGAACCAAAATCAAATCCTCCCAGGCAATAACAGTCTGGCCCCCTCCCCCTATGTATATATAAACATAGCTCCTTGTCCCCCAGCAGATGTGGTCTCTACCCACAGTGTCCTGCCCACCACTCCCATTCCAATAAAATCCCACTCTCCCTGTTGTTGCCTTGTACCTGTTCCCTCTATTCACCGACCTTACATTTTGGCGCTGTAACTTAGATCTGTAGTTGGTGAAGCGGTGAGCTCCTCTATCAAGTTCCCTTGCAAGGTACAGCAACCGCTTGCCATTGGCAACAGCTGCATCCACTTCACTAGCCAATTTTCTCCTTAAGGTGAGCTCCCTCCCTTCTCAAATGGGTCTCCTTGTCTGTCTCTCCCTCCCTCGCTTGCTCACTCATTCATCCTTGAAATCACTGGTCCACATCAAGAACTCTCTCACCCGTTTGGGCTGCCAGCCTGCTCTTTGCGTGATGACTCGGACCTCAGACCTGGCCTCCTCTCATCTGTCTGACTTGGTGGGTGATGACTCTGACTCATTCAGAATCTCATTTCCCCTTGCTCACCTAAATACCCCTGTTTTGGCTTCATGGATACTTCCCATTCCAAAATTCTATCTAAATCCCCTCTTGGGTGCCTCTGAAAAAAATCTCAGGCCTCTTGGTCTCTGGGAGACAATAAAACTAAAAAAGCTAATTTTTTTTATAGCCAAGTTGTTTGGTGATGATTTTTGTCCCTGTCTGTAAGGTAGCAGGCCCTAAGGGCCTTGTTAATGTGCACACTCCTTCTTGCTATCCGATCTCATACAGATTGAAAAAAGACTCCGATCTTTCACTCTTTTATAAAATTTTATTTTTAAAGATAAAAGAACCAAAATATATTAATAAATACACAGACATAAACAAGACAACATAAAAACAATACAGAATTTCAGACAAGGTAAAAATAAATTAACAATGGTTGTTGTATTACTTAACTGTTATCTTCATATTGGTTACTCAGATAAACAAATATAGACATGTAAGAATGATCAAACAATTAAATACTCTACTCTAATGATCTCACCTGGAAAGATATTTGTGTAATCCTCTCCTCTACCCTGACTCCGATGAAAAGAGTGGTATCTGGTGGCCGGCTGAGGCTGATGCAGACTGGCGACTCTGTATTAATCCCCAACATCCTGTAGGAGCTACCCCGGTCCCTAGAGAGGACCCTCACTGGAATTATCAACCAGGATCATGACTTTGCCAAAAACAGGCTGAAATGATAACCTGACTGATTGCTGGCTTGAAAAAGACTGCCCACAAAGATGTTAATTTTTATAAGCTTCAAGAGGTAACCCAGAGGGCTGAAGAAAACTCAGCTGAATTTATGGCTCAGTTGACAGAGACCCTCTGAAAATATGCCAGAGTCAATCCTGGATAAGAAGAGGCTATCATAATCCTATATACCCATTCTATTTCACAATCAGTTCTGGATATTAGATCCAAATTTAAAAAGACAGAAGTTGGCCCTCAAACACAACATGAACTCCTCAACTTGGCCTTTACGGTCTTCAACAGCCAAGAATATCAACATAAAATAGACAAAACTGAGGTAAAGTCAGATATCAGATTTTAGCTACAGCACTCACTTCCCACTTCCCTTCTCCCTATCCGATCTCTCTTGTTCTCTGGCATGTTCACTTTTTCTCTTTCTCCCCCCTCCCCTTTACCTCTCCCCCACTCCCTGTCCTGTTCTCATCCTCTATCTCTTTCTGCAGCACTTTAAACCTCTAAAATTTCTTTAAATATATCTTTGCTGCATTAAATATTACAGAGGGATTCCACAAATGCTAAAATTGAAAAAAAAAAAGGACAGTAAAAACACTGTTGTAGAAGAAAACGGTCTTAGTATGAGAGCGGTCCCGAACACTGCCTGAAGAAAAGAGGAGGAAAGTATGTGACCGTGTATGAGATAACTAAGCTGGGAACTACGTAAAAGAAAGGGACACAAAAGTCACTGGTATGCTGAAGACAAAATAAAGTACTAAAAATATATTAATTATAGATGAAAGGTTCTTATATTTTTCCAGATTCTTCTTATAAGAGATCTCTACTAACTATAAACAGTCTTGTATATGTTTTTGTCTGTCTGTCTAGTCTATAAACAACTGTTTTATTTCAGCTCAAAATTTTTTTTTCATTTTGTATTTTTTCATTTTTAAAACAGTTATCTGTAATCTAATTTGGCTTATACATACATGTTATCTAAATTAAGGATATGCCTCCCCCAATGTTGCCAGCTGGTGGAAATGATGTCAAAATTGGTTTTATAAATGTCATGAATAATGTTGTTTATGTATTACAACTTGAGAGTCTCTCACTGTTCAAATTTAATGTGTTAAGTATTGAGACTGTTTTCATGAGATTATTTTCATGAGTTATCAAAAATTTGTTAAGATAATTAAATAAAAATCCCTTAGGGTGGGGAGAAACTACTGGACAGAACTCCAATTGATGAACAAGAAAGCAGCTGTCTGGAAACATTTCTCCAGTCATTGTTCATTAATAAGCAGCCCCAATAATCTCCATAGCCTTGTGGGAGACACCCCAATAAATATTTTTCAAAGTATATTATTGTGATATGCTTATACTGGCCATTGTCAAAAGGTTAACTTTTCCAAGAGGTTCACGTCCAGCCAACATGAGGTAATCATTTAAATGCTAAACTTTTAACAAAAACTTATGTGATGTATATGCTGTGTATGTGCTACTACATTTAAAAATGCTTAGATATTAAACAGCCCAGACAATATTACAAATTTCTTCAATGACATCCTCTGAAAACACAACAAATTAGATAAAGAGCTTCTTGTGTATTAGGTAAGGATGATTGGCTAAAAAGGCTATTCTATTCAAGATGGAGATTTACATGTTTCAAAAAATGTCATCATGCTCCTTATGTTACAATATTATGTATTGCTTTTGATTTCAAATTTTCTTTGTAAAACTATATAGCTGTTGTCTTTTAACATTCTACAGACATTCAACTACTAGAATATCCATGATTGGTAAGAAGTAAGAGTTCTCTGGCTATCCTTTATATTTCAAGGTTCTTAATACTCAGATAAAATTTTAGTAATTAAGTTCACTGCTCCCATTACAATGTAATGTCATTAACCTTCTCTTCTGCATGTTCAACAGCTGAGGTTTGGAGATGGAATTAGAAAGATATATGGACAAAGAGGATAGCCAATATTTTGGCTTTAGCCCTTCAAGGTTAATGAGGACCCAGTGCATGAGTGAACTTTTGCTGTGACATCATATAATTGGGTTCAACCCCTGATCTTCTGATCAAGGAGATGGTGGGACCACAGAGGAAAGTGATTCTATGGTGTATAGTGTGCTTAAGGAGACTCAGCAGGAGAAAAAGTCTCCCAAACTTTTATGGAAAGCAACTTGGTCAAGCAATGGCTGTGATTCCTCCAGATGACTGATATTGACAAAAGATCTAAGAGGTACTGTACAAGATAAATCGTAAGTTTAATTCATCTTGATAAATAACAAAAAGTTAATTTTAATTAATACAGGTCTCACTTTAACTTGGTTTTAAACATTCAACAGAAAAGTATATCACAAGATGTATAAAGTAATGCCATAGTAATACTAATTTCTCCAAAATATTGGTTTATTCTTACCTAGAGATGACAAAACTCCAGTTACCATACACATAACATCAACAATAAATATGCTAGACTCCTTTTACAGGAAACTACCAGATCTTATGTAGAGAGAGTGTTATATGACACATATCAAGGTCTTAACTGACTTTACTCAGCAGGCCTTAAATGACACCACAGCTGGTCTCTCTCCTAAATAAAAAATTAAAGTTAATAAAACAGGCCATTGTCCAAAATTAGATGACATCAGACATTCTAACAGCAGCACAGGAGGTACTTGTGCAATTATAAACACTAAGTGTTGTGTGTACATTCCTGATTCTCCTAATATTGCAATAGCAGTTCAAAATATTAGATGACAGATCAATAATATATCAGACTCGCATCCCCTAAAACTTACTCTTATCCTCCTTATAAAAAGCCATTACTGTCTCCTCTTAGTAAAAATGTATTTAATTGTTTCTTTGGCCTTGTCTCCTCCAGATTTAAAGCTACACACCTACACAAGAAAAAAAATGCCTGGTGTCTATCAAGGGCCTTTAGATAAAAACTGGAGAGTATCTCTAACTGCTGACCCCTTTCAGCCTGAAGAAGCCAGAGCAGTCATCATCCATTATTCCCTCAAAGCAGTCCAGGTTATGTCTTTAGAGGGGGGTCATGTTGTAGGCAACTGAATGAGAAAAAATATTATAGGCATCCAGACAGGGTTAGGCCCTCAGAAGGAGCCAGTGCAAAAGATGAGATCATCTGTAGGGGAGAGAGACACCTACAACTGTGGGCCTGACCTCAACAAAAAAGATAAAACAAACACACCCATATACCTAGCTAAATATAAACATCAGGGATTTATATTCTAAATAGGTCTCTATCAGTTTAAGAAAGTGAAAAAGAGTCACTAACTCAACCTCCTACAGGAAAAGCTCCCGTTCTGTATTCTTGCCTGCTTGCTATGTGACTTGACTCCCTATTTGATCCTGGTCTAATCAATTACTCCATAAATCAGTCAAGGATAGTCATGGACTAGGTAAAAAAGCCAGCCATGGGCCCTCCCATTCACTCTCAGACTCCTTTTGGTCTTTCCTGAAAGGAAAATCCCTCATCCTCCTTCTCCAGCTGGCCAGTCCACTTCTCATGACTTTTCTAGTTCTTCTTTTAGGACCTTACATCATCCAACTTTTGAGGTGTTTTACGCAACAAGTCACCCATTCCGCCACTACCAGTGAATGTTCCTACTAACCAGGACCCCTACATGAGAGCCTGCTAACAACCTTGGAATTCCCCACACTACCTCCTGGATAACTTCCCACTCAGCAGAAAGTAGCTTGAAAAAATCAATGCCCCTTTTCCTATAAAGACAAAAAGGTGGGAATGTTAGAGTTCATTCCAGTCCCAACCCCCACGGTGAAACTACAAAAGCCAGTCCCCCCTCCCTCACGGACATTTGTTATCTAATTTACCTCCTGACAGGCATCATGCTCTAATCTAATCCTCAAATGTCAGCCCCTCTGGAAAAGTCCTGCCTGCTGAAACAAAGCCTCCTATGCACCAAAATCAAATCCTCCAGGGCAATAATGGTCAGACCTCTCTACCTATATTTACATAAACCTAGCTCCTTGTCTCTTGGCCTATATGGTCTCTACCCTTAAGAGTCCTGCCAGTTACTCACATTCTACTAAAATTCCCCTCTCTCTATTGGTGCCTCATACCTGCTCCCTCCACAAGCCTTCCAGAAAGTTTTATTTTGCTCACAGTTTGTGGAGGTCTCAGTTCATACTTGGCTGGCTCCAAGGCAGAGTGGTACATGGCAGAGGACAATAGTTCAGGTGGTAAAAACAGCAAAAGCAGCAAGAGCAAAAAGGGAGGCGCAAGCAGCAGCAAGCGGCCTTGTTCCTTCCTTTGCACTGTATGTGAAATAGAACAACCCACCCCAGGGCGGGTGTAGCACTCACACCCATAATCCCAACATTGAGGATGAATCAATCATAAACTCTGGACAACCGCCCCATGACTGCATGAGGCTTTGGGGGCACATCCAGACACAAACCACAACATGGATAAATCACCTCAGGTTAGTACACGAGGACTTCCTAGCCAGGGTATTCTCTGGTATCTTTTTGACTCCAAAGTTGATGCTCTTTACAATCATACTAAAACAACAATTCCTAGTTTTACCATTTCCATCTTTGAGTACATAATTAAACTAATAATTCTGTGATGCAGACATTGCTGTGTCTCCAACGGCAATAACCTGACAGCAGAACCTGATGGATTATAAGATTATTTAGAACCCTCAGAAGCAAGTAACAGCCAGAACTTTGATGTCAAACTTGGAATCTACAGAATGGTGACAGAAAAAATTTCTGCAATACAAAGCCTCTCAGTCTGCGGTAATTTGTAGTAGCAGCTCTAGGAAACATACCCAGGAAATGCAGTTTGGAAATGCTGCAGGTTAGTAACAGTAAAAAAACTCATCTTCTTCCTGATATCTCTCTATTGTGCTTTTGACTTCTTTGTTCAACTCTCCGAAACTTTTGTTCTCCAAAATTGGATTGTACCAGCACTACAATTTTTCACTGCCTCTTCTTCTCTTTGTTGCAGCTAAAACTCATCATTCGAAGCTAACAGAGGAGCAACATGGATGGAACCAGCGGGCAGATCCCATTTGCCTTGAAGATCAGCGGCGAGCAGGAGGAGGAAGAACATGCACGGAGCTGCTCCTGAGCTTCGAGGGGACTAACAAGGACACTGCTGATCTCCTGGGGGTGGGCCTCCTTCCCACGAGGGTCCTTCCCCCAGCCCTCGGGGCCTCAGAGCCTTTACGGCTCCCACATCCTCGCAGTGAGCCACGCTGGAGACCGTGGTGTTCAGCCAGATAGGTCAGACTCAGAGAGTTACACGCTGTATGTTTTGTTCTTTTGAGAAATGTGCACAAACAGAAATGAAAATACAAAGGGGAACATGACAAGAACACAGTGAGGAGACTTCCGGAGACAGGAGAGGAGATGGGGGCAGAAGTAAGGAAGGGAGGAGGAGGCGACGGGAGCGCAAGTGATGAGGATATGTTACATGCACGCGCTCCATTCTCAAAACAGGCCTCACCATCCTGTATCACAGATTACGCTAATGAAAATAAAACGTAAGTCCCCTGCATCATCTAGGAAGATGCTTCAATGTGTGTGTGCGTGTGTGTGTCTGTGTGTCTGTCTCTCTCTGCATGCATTCATGGATGGGATGCACATGTTTACACATTCAGTGATGCTTTCTTGACCAAGGTACACTTTTGCTTTGGTCTATGACCTTACCATACTGCACATCCTTTCTTTCCTTTGTTTTTCTCTATTAAATTTCTATCTTCAAAGAGCAGAGGGGATATGGTCTCCTCATTTGATATTATTAACCAATGAGAAAGAAACAAACCCCAAAGCCTAATGGACTTTATTAACTAATACTTTACCTAGGGCTAAAGCTGGTATAACTTTAACTACCTGTCAACAAAGCCAGGAAAATGTCTTTCAATCACATGCAAGTGTTAATTGAAAAATTCAATGTGAGAAGCACATTTTACATTAATTTTTAATTGGTAAATAAAATATATATTTTAGTAATATGCACAACACATTTTTAATTATGTTTATGTTATGGAGTGCTTAAATTGAGCTAATTTGCCTTACTATATATACTTTGCAATATTTTCATGGTTAGAACCCGTAGAATCCACTCAGTAATTTTTAAGAATATATTATTAATTACAATCGTTTTGTACAGTGGATGTTTTGCATTTAATCCAAAGGCTTAATTGAAATGTTGGATCCTTTGGTCCCACCGCCAACCCTTGGAAAGCACCTTTTACTCTTTTAGTTTTCACCTATTACATTTCACATATACAGGAGGTCATGAGGCATTCGTTTTTCTGTGCTTGGTATACTTCACTTAACATAATGTTCCAGACCATAGGTTCATCCATGTAGTCACAGATGAGAACACTTCCTTCTGGTTTGAAATGAACACCATTTCCCTGTATATATCCACTGCATTTTCTCTATCGAGTCACACTGATGGGCACTTCAGTTAGGTCGGTATCTCAGCTATGAGAACAATACTGCAATACAGGTCGGAGCGCAGCTACTGTCTTCATTTCCTTCCTGTATATACTCCAGTGGGGCTGTTGGATCATAGGGGAGTCTTATGTTTTAATTTTTTTAAGCATCTCCATACTGGCTTCCATAATGGCTACACTAATTTATATCCTCGCCAACAGTGTACAATGGCTTCTTTGCCTCCACATCCTTCCCAACATTTGTTATCTTTCATTTTTTCAATAATAGCTATGAGAAGCACTATTTCATGTTCTGGGGATATAGAGACAAATAAACAAACAAAAGTCCTCTCATTAAATTTTAGCGTGGGAGAAAAAGTAAGCAATAAAAATATAGCATGCTTCTGATAAGAGAAAATATAAAGCAGGCAAAAGGCTTAGGGGTTCAGGTATGGCCCTTTCACAGAAGCATTCAAAAGTGAAATACTTAGGAATTGATCTCACAAAGGAAGTAAAAGATCTTTACATTGAAATCTTCAGTAGTCTGAAAAAGGTGATTAAAGGGGATACCAGAAAATGGAAACATCTGTTGCTCTTGTGTAGGAAGAACCACCAGAGAGAAAATGGCCATACTGCCAAAACTGTACTACAGAGTAATGCAATTCTGATCAAAAGCCAACACTATACCTCTCAGAACTAGGCAAAAACGGTTCTCAAATTCATGTGGAATCAGAAGATACCTAGAATCTCAAAGGCAATTCTGGGCAAAAAGGCCAGACAGGAGGCATCAAAATCTCTGAATGGAAATAGTACAAATCTACCACAATAAACATAGAATGGTACTACAAAGAAACAGATGTGACAGTCATAGAACAGATTAGAAGACAAAGAAAGGACTCCAAAAACACTCAGCCAGCTTATCCCAGCTTATCCAACAGCCAAACATGTCCACTGGCATAAAGATAGCCTTTTTAATAAATCTGCTAGAAAAACTGGCTTTCCACATACCGAAGACTAAAACTACGACTATGTCTGTCACCATGCACTAAAGTCAGAATGAATCAAAGAGCTAAACATTAAAACGGAAACATTAAGTCTGCTGGAAGAGAGAATAGGTAGAACTCTTGAAGTTACTGGTGCAGGCAAAGATTTTATGAAGCAAACCCCAATCACACAGGAACTATCAAAAATAATCAACAACCGGAATGTCACATTATTAAAATGCTTTAGCACAGTGAAAGAAACCAAAAATGAAGAGACAACCCACATAATGGGAAAAAATTTGTTAGCTCTTCCTCAGACAAAGGGTTAGTGTCTAAAATATATAAAGAACTCAAAAAATGAGACCCCCAAGTTTAAAGACCCAATCCAAAAATGGGCATTGGATATGAATACATAGTTCTCAGAGGAAATACAAGTGGCAAATATATGAAAAGATGTGTAACGTCCCTGGTCATTAGAAGATGAAACTAAAACAATCCTGAGATCCCGTCTCACTCCAGAAAGAGTGGCTATCGTCAAGAAATCAACCCGTTACAAACGACGGCAGGGGTAGTAGGAAAGAGGAGCCCTTCTCCACTGTTGCTGGAAGTGCAGACTGGTGCAGCCATTGTGGAAATCAGTGTGGAGATTCCACAGAAGACTGAAACTAGAGGTTCCATTCGACTAGGTTATTCCCCTCCTTGGTTTGTTCCCAACAACATTAAGATCCTCCTACCACAGCGAGATATGCACACCCATGATTATAGCAGCCCAGTCTGCAATAGCTACATCTTGGAAACAGCCCAAATGCCCATCACTGGGGAATGGATAAAGATGTTTTGTTTTGTTTTTTAATATAATAGGGTACTGCCCTGCCGTAAAGAAGGAGAAGCTTGAGACATTTCTAGATAAATGGATGCACCCTGAGACCATACTCCAGTGAAATAAATCGGACATACCTATTTCTCTGGTGTGAGAAACCAAAAATGTAAATAAGGACCAAAATGTGTATTGGATATTGTGAAATAGGAAGAAAATGTTCGAATGGGAAGGGAGATAGGGAGGGTAAAGAGAGGAGGAAGACGGGAGAAAGGAAAAGGAGGAGAAATGGAAACAAAGCTTTTATAGATAAGAAGGGGAAGGAGGGTTGAAGGGAGGGGAAAGAAATGGGGAAAAAAGAAGATATATCATGTACGGGTACAAACGCCCTATAATGCGTGTGATCATTATGTATAGCTAAAATGTACCAAAAAATTAATTTAAAAAGATCAGTAGAGGAGTGGAGTAGAAAAGTGACATTTTCAACAGGTGCAATTTGAGCGAGCCCTGAAGTGAGAACGGCAAAGCACATGGACGGCCCGGGAAGAAGGTTCCAGTAGAGACCAGCACGTGCAAAGGATCGGAGGTAGGAGCAGCAGAAAGAATGAGAACGAGAGTATGGCTGTGGTGGCCGCAGGTATGAGGGGGCAGAAGATGAGAAAACTGCCAGCCAGGTTGCGCTGGGCCTCGTGAGGCACTGAAGGAAAACACACTTGTGCCCTGAGCGCTGGGGACCTTTGGTACATAGGTCATTTGATCCAAACGTGAGGTTTCATGCCTTGAAAATGCAAAAGTTGTAGGAAACACACGTCTAAGCTGTAAAAACACACTCCTAGACATCTAGCGCGTGTTAGGCTCCTATGGGCAGATTGCTAGTAGTCAGCAGTAGCATCTTTCCCTATTCACTCCTCTGTGTGGCTGCAAACGCTGACCGCACTGCCCCAGTGCAGACCTGAAGGGAGATGGGTAGATAAGGGATCATTTCACGTCGGCCGTATGACAGAGGCTGAGCACTTTTGTCCATGAGCTACAGGTATTTTGGGATTCTGAGAGACAGCAGCGACTGCAGGGGATCGCTGATAGGGCAGCAGACTCCCAGGCTCGCACGAAGCAGCCGCACGGAGGTCAGCACACTCCTGCACGCACTTTATGCTGGGCTCTGGCAGCAAGACTATGTTCTTTATCAGAGCAAGAAGGAAGCCAAACAAGATCAATATATTTTTGCTCTATATTAAATAAAAATCTAAAAATAAGCATTTTCTTTTCCAATCATTTCATCTCATGCATGAAGCATTCACTTTAATTTTAAAGTCCGTTTACTTCATTTCTGTGAACCATTTGAGCTTTGCATAGCGTCCACCCAGCACGATTTCTCTCCGAGTGTGAAAGTACATGTTTCTGCATTTGCTGCTCTGCATTGCCATTTGTCTTTCCAGTTTCAAAATTTCATCTCTGTTTTAGCTAAATCATAAGGCAAAGTCTCTGAGTTTCATTTATTTTTTTGTCTTTTTCTAAAAGAAAGGTATCTCTGCTTCACAATAGATAAAATATAGCTACAAAGACAGTTTCCTAGCTTTCCAGAGACGAGCCACACCTGGATTATGTTTTGCTAAGCTTAGGCCAAAGTTTCCAGATTTATATAAATTTTATGAATTTATATAAATTCATATTAAAGAAAGACTTTGCTACTACCATAGTTCACGATTCATTATAATCCTATTTTAATAGTGTGGAACTAGAAAGTTCCAGAAGATTTGCCAGGAGCAGAAATAATCATGACGATTCTGGATTTTGGAGGCTCACCATGAAGGAGGGCTGGCGGATCGGCAACCTATGGTTTAGTCATACTTTATATCCAACACCAGCTCAATGCTTACGACATAGCAGATGCTTAGTGGATGCTGTCCCCTAACAAGTGAAGAATGAGGTAGCCAGCAGGAGCACTTGGGGCTAGAGACTCGCTGCTTTCCCTGTACATGATTTCAGGCTAGCTGGAGTGGAACGAATCCACAAGCCAATGAATAGACAAGTAGTTTGATGGAGGACTCAGGTAACGACACCTGTGGAATCTGAGGTCACCAGTGGCAAGATCACAGACCCATGCTGCCATATACCAGCATTATGTTAAGAAATTCGATGGCAGATAATTCTTTCTCTAGCTTTTCCTTTTACAATTTTGTCACCATTTCTAGCAACTGGCAAGAATGTCCAGCAGCAACAACACGAGAGGTAGATCCACTGCCACTTCACCATGGCCGCACGTGACTCTGGCCTCCCGCTCATGCACTGGCCTCCCTCTCACAGCTGTAGGCTGAGTCTGTCTTACCTCTGCAGCAGGGACTCCCTCCGGCGGGCGGCAGTGCAGCACGATCATGCCCTCGATAGGCACCTCCCTTCCTTGTGGATCTTGCTCAAAGTTTTTCCGTAAATCTGCAAAGAAGTTTGAAATATATGACACTCTGTTCTAGGGCTGGTAGCATTCACATCTGGCCCAAATGAGACAATGAGCTTCATGTCACAGCCTACATCTAGAAAAATAAGTTACTTTGTCAGGAGTTCTAGAATAAAAGACTCATTCTTACATTATTCATAAACACATTTGGAACACACCCAAACAAACCTGTTCCTAATGTTCTATACTGATGTGAAGAATAAAGAAAGTTGCCAGAGGAATAGGGGAAAATAAACCCCCAATCATTTCATGAGTCTGGCCTGGATTATCTGTTTAGCATTTGACGAAACACACAGCCTAATAAATTGTCACTTACAGTTATTATGCAGTTGAGATGCACATGATTTTTTTTATTAACTAAAGAATCCATTATTAATTTATAACCTCTGCCATTCCTTAAACCTCTAGGGAGCTAGAGAAGATGGTAATAGCGTGAGATTACCTATTAGTCTTTTTTATTTGTAACCAGGGAGAAAGGCAACATTCATCTACAACAAAATCTATAACCTATCCAACCAAACATATAATTAAAAACTACAATGCCCTCTATTCCAACAGCAATGTGGGCTCTTTGAGCAGAGCCCTTCTTGGAGGGCTCAAGACACTTTGCACACAAGCTGCACTGTTATCCTTCTACACATGGAAGGATGACTTGTGGAGAAGTTAATTGGTTCGCCTGTGGTCACAGAGCATCAGCGTCAGTCAGAAGAAAAAATTCACTAAGCTTTGGAACACCCTGTCTGACTGCCAACCAGTGAAACTTTCTCAAGGAAAAGGACACACAGGAACAGTTCAGCAAGTTGCAACAGGGAAAGAGATTCATTTGCATTACTTTGCTCTGAATCAAATGCTTCATTTTAAAAGGTAGGCAGTTGGCCTTTGCTCTTGGCCAATCTCAGAAGGACACTTCCCTAATCTTGCAGAAGAAGGGTAATTCTTGCTGTCACCTGAGTACATGGGATAGAAGGGCCAAGACAGGTTGTTTACAAGTCTTTCTCAATTTCAAAGATATCCCCCTCCCACCGTGACAATATATTTTTCTTCCAATTGAGTATCTCAAATTACAGGCTGTGGATTTATTGATTTAATTTTCTTCAGTGCTTACAATAACATGAAATATGTTCCCTGTAAAGAGTAGACTCCAGAAGCAGTTACATCTTTATAAGCTATATAAACACATTAAACTTGCTTTAAGCAAGTCAAAAACACTCAATGAATAAAAAGCGTAGTGATCCATGCAGTTGACTTTCCTCTGAATTTGACTCTTAATGTTTTCTCTCCCAGAAAGAACCACGCACTTCTGTCCATCAGGAGCAGTGCTCTACATTTCAGGGCTTCCCAGGTGTAAACAAGGCAAAAGATCTCAGAAGGACCTGAAATGCAGACAGCCTCTGTATTCTTGTTTCTCTGCTCTCCCCCAAGTTATACAGCCAGGTTTCTTCCGGTTAAGATCATACACTCACAGACATTATGGCCCAGAACTCCTGGCTCCAAGAGTGACAGAGTTTACATGCCTGCTGACAAAACCGTGAGAGAAGTGACTGAGTAACCCCAGAATGTGGAAGCCTGCGCTTTGATTATAATTAAACTGCAAATCTCTCTGCTGTCCTGCAAGGAAACTTCCATCCTACAGGATGTGATTTCATCAGGACTATATTGAAAATTGTTCTAAAAGAATGAGAGTTATTCTGCAAGTAAATAGGTCATCTAGAAAAAAAAAAAGAAATATCAGAGTTAAACTATACTATAGATCAATTGGATTTAAGGGACATTTACACAGTGGTCATTCAACGATATCATAACACACATCCTATTCAGCAGCTCAAGTGCCTTTCTCCCAAAGTGATCATATTTTAGGCCATAAACTCAGTTGTAACAAATATAAAACCTGGCATAATTACTGGGATCTTATCAGATTATAATAGAATGATATTAGACATCAACACCAACAGAAACTACGCAAACCCTGCAAGCCGATTGAGATTGAACCATACACTTCTGACTGATGGCTGAGTCATGGAAGAAATCAAATGAGAAATTTAAAAATTTCTAAACTCAAGTTGAAATGAAGACACAACTGGGATACAGTGAAAGCAGTTTGGAGAGGGAAGTTCATAGGTACAAGTGCCTACATTAAAAAAATTATCAGCGAGACCTCAACCAACCAAACGATACATTTCAAAGTCTTAGGAAAACAAGAACAGATGAAACTCTAAACCAGTCAGAGAAAATAAATAATAAAAATCAGAGCAGAAATGAATGAAACAGAGCCTAAAAGAGCACAATCAGCATATTGGTTAGCTTTTTGCTTTTGGGAAAAAATACCTGACACCTACAATTTAAAAGAGGACAGGTTTAATTTGCCTCATTAGAATTTTTCCATGACTGGTTCAAAGGCAGGAATGTTGAGGCGGAAGGGGATGGTAAAACAAAACTGCTTTGTTCTTGGAAGCCAGGTAACAACCAAAAGAAAGAGAAGATGCTTTCTTTCTTAAGGTGCTTAACTAACCAAAAGGAAGAGAAGACACAATTAATAAAATTAGAAGCAACTGATGTTACATCAGTAACGCGTGAAATCCAGAGGATAGGAAGGGCTGCTTTGAACACTTGCATTTCAAGAAATTGTATAACGTAGGAGAAATGAATAAATAGCTGGACACATATGATCAATTAAACTTGAAAAAGCAGGATATAAAAAACCTAATCGGATCAATAACAAGCAATTAGATTAAAGCAGTAATAAAGTCTCCCAACAATTAGCCCAGAACCAGACAGATTTACTGCTGAATTTTATAAAACTTTTAAACAAAAACTAAAACCAATTCTCAAACTATCCCATGAAAAAAAAAATGGATAATTTCAAACTGATTCTATAAAGCCATGCCATCCTAGTAACAAAACCAAATAGTCTCAACAAACAAGGAAAACTATAGACCAATATCTTTGAGGAGCATTACTATAAAAATATTTAACAAAATATTTGCAAATTGAATTCAACAAAACAAAAAATCAAACACTGTCATTAAACTGGTTTCATTTCAAGGATGCAAGGATACTTCAACATATGTAAATCAATAAATATACCATAAAAAATGAATGGTAAAAATACCATGATTATCTCAGTAGATGCAGAAAAAAAAAATCTTCCAACAAAATTCACATCCCTTTAATATAAAGCCATGGAGAAAATAGGTATACAGGAATATTACCTTAATAAAATAAAGACTGTCTTAGTTACTTTCTCGCCACTGAGACACAATACTCAACACCTGGAAGTTAGATGAGGAGAGCTTTATTTTGGCTCACAGTATATACAGGTTTCACTCAACAGTTGGCCAACTTCAAGGCAGGGTGGCATGGCCGTGGTGCAGGGCAGAGAAGAAAGAGCTCATCTCATGGCAGTGGTAAGCAGAGAGCTGTCAGAGTAGGTGGGAAGGAGACAGAACCTTTCAGGTCATGTCCCCAGTGACTCACCTCCACCAACCAGGCTTCAGCTCCCACATCACATGTCATTCCACGATCTAATCACCCTCCCCTAGGTCCCACCTATAAAGATATATGGGTTTAGGGGTAAGATCTAGACATAAACCATAACAAAGACTATAAATGATAAACCCACATCCAAGAATATACTAAATGGGGAGAAACTGAAAGAATTTCTTCTAAAATCTAGAACAGGACAAAACTGACTACTTTCACCATTTCTGTTCTAGAGAGTATCTGAGGTTTTAGCCAGAGCAATTAGGCAAGAGAAAGAAATAAAAGGGACACAAATAAGAAGGAAGAAGTCAGGTAATTCCTGTTTGCAGGTGGTACGATACTGTAGTTAGAAAAGCCTAAAAACTCTATTATGACACTTTTAGATACGATTCTAAAAATTTAACAAAGTGGCAGGATACCAAATCACATTTAAAAATCTATACTTTTTCTAAATACCAATAATAAAACTTGTTAAGAAAGAAATCAAGGAAATAATTTCATTCACCATAGTTGAAAAAAAGGAAAAAGAAAAACAACCTAGGAATAAATGTAACTACGGGAATAAAAGGCTTCTATGATAAAAATTACAGAACACTAAAGAAACAAATTGAAGAAATCATTCACATATTCATGGATTGGCAGAATTTAAATTGTTCAAATGGTCATGTTTCTTAACAAGATCTACTTATTCAATGCAATTTTCATCAAAATATATATGGCATTCTTCAAAGAACAAGAAAGAAAATCTTAAATTTCCCATGGACAACAGAGGAGCACCAAGATGACAGAGTGGTAAGCAGCAGATAAAGAACCTCTCTGAGAGTGGCTGTCCAGATGCTGGAATATAACAATGTGAGGAAGACAAGAGGGTGAGGAAGTAGGTCCCTCGGACCCAGGAGGGATCTGAAGCATGAATTGACGCCCACAGAGAGAGTGAGAACAGAAACTGCAGTGAAAGGGAAAGAGGTAGCCAGTGGCACCTTCTCCCTGAGATGGAACTCACTGTGCAAGGGGACAGATTCAAACCTGCAGACACATGGTGACTACTGATGACTGCAAAGGCCTCCATAGAGAGACACAGCAGGGGAGGGGATCAGTGGTTATGAGGAGTGCACTAGCTGGTGTTGGGCACTGAGGGCTCAGTCTTCATTCACGAGAACATAACTGGCTGGGAGCCATCTTGGAGAGGGGCTGACTGAGCTGAGAACTTAAGAGTAGCTGCTGGCTCCAGCTAGTGGCTCCCAGCAGGGCTCAGGCCCATCAAAAGTGTGCTGACTGCTGTAGGCCAAATGAGTGTGGTCTTGGCCAGAAGGTGCAGGCTCACTGAGACTGTCCACTACATGGTTGAAACACTACTGCTGGCTTGCTGGGATAGATCAGCACAGATCGGGACTCTGTCTCCTCATGTTGTCTATCAGTTACAGAGAAGACATACTTGGAAGTGGACTTTCTTTTTGCTTTATCTGTAGATTGTTTTGTTGTGGTAGTGGTTTCTTTTCCTCCTTTGTTGTTTGATCTTGCTTTTGTACGAGTGTGAAAGTGATGGTTAGCCTCTTTGTGATAGTTCTGTTCTGTTCTTCTTTTTTATCTCTTCCTTCTCTCTTTCCCTCCAGTCTTCTGCACCAGTTCCCCAAAGTTGGCATGATCCCCTTTGTCCTCCAGCCACCTTCCAATTTTTGTTCTCTTCTTCCACTTTTCTATTTTCTTCCTAAACCATTGTAAATTGTAACCCCTGAGGGCAAATTAAGGACTTGTATATTGCACGTAATTTTGCAGTTTATTTTAGATTTTATTATAGAACCACAAATCTAGTTCATATGGTTAAAGGTGTCAAATTAATGGGTAGCCCAGTTTGTCAATTTCTAGGCTCTGTTTAATACTACTGCCATTACTGATGGTACTACTATAGCCAAAAGTAACAGAAGTGTTCTAAACAGCTTTTCTTCCTGGTATTTCAAGACTGAGATTGACTAAGGGTCACAGAGCTAAGAATCAGGGACAAGGCCAAAGGGGCAGCAACTCCCATCTGCAACATAATTAAGAGGCAGGATCTTGCATCAGACTCAAAATGCAAAAATCAGCTATAACTGGAAGATTCCTAAGAGCAGCATTCATTTCCAAAGGTATCTAAATACTAGCAATAAAGCAATGGACCATAGGCAATTTATAAGTGTCACCCCAGGAACTAAAATTTAAAGAGGGAAGAAAACGAGATGACAGTTAAACAAGATGGAATCCCAGACATCCAGTTCACCAAAGAAAAACCCAGGGAGAAATGAGGTGGGACAGTCTGAAAGAGACCCACCTGAATTCTCTAAAGTGGCAACAAGGAATCAACTGAATGAAGCTCTAAACAAAATCAAATCAGAAATAATTTCTCAGCTAACTCAGGAGTCAGTATCCACATCGAAAATCATGCTTAATGACACTAGAAGAGACACAGATTAAAAAAAAAAAAATAGAAACTCTAAGAAAATTATAGAAGCTGTGAATGCTCATTGTAGGAAAGAAATTGAATCCATAAGGCAGATATATTCCATTGAAAGTATCTACAGTAGAGTAAGCCAATGTGAACACAGGATCTTAGATAGAGAAGACAGGCTTGTAGTTAATGATCAAGAAAAGAAAGATTTCTTAAAAATACCAAGGGACAATGAGAAACGAATCCAGCAGCTTCTAGGTGAGACAAAAAGAATAACTGAAGATTGACTGGAGTCAATGAATATACAAGAGAACAAATGATATTTTAAAAAAACTGTTCACAGATGACATGGCAGAAAAATTCCCTGCTAGAGAGAAAGCATTTGACATACACATAAGTGAGGCATACAGAACACTGATTAGTGACTATTATAAAAAAAAATCTAGAGTCAGATGTATCATAATCACGATTCCAGAAATTCAATACAAAAATAGAATCTTAAAAGCTGTTAGGGAAAAGAAACAAATCACCTACAAATAAAAGCCCATCAGAAACACAGCCGACTTTTCACCATACTCAAGTCAAGGAGAGCATAAAGTATTTCAAGCTGTAAAGGAAAACAAAACTGAACCCAGAATGATGTACCCATAAAACTATCTTTCAAAGCTGTTGGAGAAATAAGATACTTCTGTGACAAAGATCTCAGGAAATTTATGACCACTAAACCATTAATTTATGACCACTAAACCAGCACTCAAAAATGTTTTGAAGGATATTCTAGAAATAGATACAAAAGACTAAAACTCTATGAACCCCAAAAGAAAGAATCAACCAGGCATGACAATCAATTAAACAGAGGGGGTAACAATGTAGGAGGAAGCAGCAGTAGAAAAATAACATGACGAAGATAAGTTAATACACATCAGTTATAAACATCAATGTTAATGGTCCTACTTCAATAAAAAGGAACACAATGGCAGAATGGATCAAGAAGCAAAATCCAACAATATGGTGTATACAAGAAGCATATTTAATTCATAAAGAAATTCATAGACTGAAAGTCAAAGGATGGAAAACAATACTTCATGCAACAGGAACCCAGAAAAAAGCAAGGGTAGCTATTCTATTTGCAGGCAAAGTGAATTTCATGCGAAGACTAACATAGATAAAGACAGACCCTACATCCTTGTAAAGGGAACAATCCAAGAGGAAGAGATGCCAATCATAAATATACATGCAGTACCAGTGAACTCAAGTATATAAAACAAATGGACATGAAAAAGCAAGCAATAATACAATTATATTGGAGGATTTCAATACCACACTGTCACAAAAAGACTGATCAACTAGACAAAATTCAACAATGAAATATTAGAACTGAATCAAACTTTTAAACCAATGGAATTAGTAGATGTCTCCAGAGTGTTCTACCCCACAGAATCAGAATACCAATTCTTCTCAACTTCAAATGAGATATTCTCAAACATAGACCACATATGAACTCACAGAACATGCTTAAGTGAATGTAAAGGAATTGAAATTATTTAATGCATATTAAAAGGTCATAGTCCAATGAAATTGGAAAGTAATGGCAAAAGGAATAACAAGAAGTTCATAAACACATGAAAATTAAATAGTACGCTCTTGCACAACCAATGGGTCACAGATGAAATTAAAGAAGAAATTACACAGTTTCTATAATTAATTGTTAATGATGATACAATATACCAGAACTAATGAGACCCAATAAAAGCAGTCCTCAGAGGGAAATTTATAGCAGCAAATACACATATCAGGAAAACAGAGAGAGTGCAAATAAACAATTTAATGGTGATCTTCAAACTTCTAGAAAAAGAGCAGGCTAAGCCAAAAGCTTGTACAATGAGGAAATTATAAAGATCACAACAGAAATTAATGCACTGAAGACTAAGAAAACAATACAAAGAATCAATGAATTTGAGAGTTGGTTGTTGGAAAGATTAAATAAAATCAACAAACTCTTAGGCACCCTTCTCTAAAAAAAAAAGAAAGAAAAGACTCAAATATATGCAATTAGGAGTGAAAAGGGTGAAAACACAATGGATCCTGCAAAAATCAAGAAGATCATTTATGCCTCTTTTGACAACTTGTATTCTCATACAATGGAAAATGTAGAGTAAATGCATGGATTCATAGATACATAAAAATGACCAAAGCTGAATCAAGAAGATATGATATCAAACATGCAATTAAAAAACTACCAACAAAGAAAAGCCTAGGTCCTGAAGGATTCTCTGCTGAAGTCTACCAAAAATTTAGAGAATATTTAATACTACTACTTCTCAAATTGCTTAATGAAATTGAAAGGGAAGCAATACCCCCAAATGCATTCATGAAATCACCCTGATACCAAAACCTCAGAAGGACCCAACTGAGAAACACAAATATAGGCTAATCTCCCTAATGAACACATGTGGAATAATTCTAAATAAGATACTGGTAAATAGAATGCAGCAAATCATCAAGAAGATTATGCACCATGATCAAATAAACTCCACCCCAGGGATGGAGGGATGGTTCAACATACATAAATCAACAAATGTAACATATCATCTTAACAGAGCCAAGGACAAAAACCATATGATCATATCAATAGATGCAAGGAAAAGCTTTTGACAAAGTCCAGCACTCATTGCTGATACAAAAAAGAAACACTCCTAAAGAAAATTGGAATAGGTGGTCTTTATATCAATCTGATAAAAGCCATCTATGACAAACCAAAAGCCAACAGTATACTAAATGGACAAAAATTGAAATCACTCTACAATCAGGAAGAAGAAAATGATGTCCACTGTGTCCATTCATATACAACATACTCCGGGAAACTTTAACCAGAGCAATTAGAAAAAACGATGAAATAAGAGGAATAATGATAGGAAAAGAAGAAGTTAAACTATCACTATTTATGGATGACATGATTGTCTACATGGAAGACCCCAAAAACTCCACTGTAAGATGGCTAGACTTAATAAGCACATTCAGTATTGTAGCTGGTAAAATGTCAATACTCAAAAATCAACAGCCTTTCTAAACACCAATAATAAACTCAGAGAGAAATTAGGGAAATACCTTTCACAATAGCACCCCCAAAATTAAATACCTAAGAACCAGTCTAAAAAGGAATGTTAAAGACCTCCACCTGGAAAACTACAGTCCTCTCCTAAAGGAGATTGAAGCAGATATCAGAAGATGAAAAGATATCCCTTGCTTTTGGTTAGGAAGAACCAATATAGTGAAAACGGTCATACTTCCAAAACTGTTACACAGATTTAATTCAATTCTGATAAAAATTCCACCAGTACATCATACAGAATTATAGAAAACAATCCTAAAATTCATTTGGAAATAGAAGAGATGTAGAATAGCAAAGGCAACCCTAGGCAATAAAGGCACGGCAGGGGACAGCACCATCCCTGATTTGAAATTACACTGGAAAGCTCCTGTGATAAAAACAGTATTGTTCTGGCCAAAAACAGACCTGAAGATCAGTAAGAACTGATTAGAAGATCCAGAAACAACTCCAGACATACTCAGCCACCTTATCTTTGACAAAGGGGCCAGACACATTCATCAGAAAAAACAGCCTCTTTAATAAATGGTGCTGGAGAAACTGGCTTTCCACAGGCTAAAAAATAAAACTGGACCCAAGTTGTCTACCATACACTAAGCTAAATTCAAAATGGATCAAAGATCTAAATATTAAAACAGAAACACTAAATCTGCTGAAGAGAGAACAGGTAAAACCCCTGAAGATATTGGTATAGGCAAAGATTTTATGAATAAAACCTTGATCACACAGGACCTACCACAAAGAATCAGTAACTGGTATTTCATCTTATTAAAAAGCTTTTGTACAGCAAGAGAAACCACCAACAGTGTGAAGTGACAACCCACCACGTGGGAAAAAACTTTGCCAGCTGTTCTCAGTCAAAGGATTACTATGGAGAACACACAAAGAACTCAAAAACAATCAGACCTCCTAAATTTAGACACAACCCAAAAATGGGCATCTGAGATGAACACACACTTCTCAGATGAAGAAATACAAATAGCAAATAAATATATGAACAAATGTTGAACATCACTGGTCAGTTAAGAGATGCAAATTAAAGCAACAATGATATTCTATCTCATTCCAGAAAGAATGGTTATTATCAAGAAATCAACCAGTAACAAATGCTGGAGGGGCTGTGGGGAAAAAGAAACCCTTCTCCACTGTTGGTGGGAGTGTAGGCTGGTCGTCCACTATGGAAATCAGCGCAGAGATTTCTCAAAAACCTAGGGTTAGAGTATCATTCAACACAGCTATTTCCCTTCTGGGTATCTTCCCAGAAGAATTAAAAATATCATACCACAGTGATATGTGCACCTACGTTTATAGCAGCACGATCTGTAATAGCTATAACTTGGAAACAACCCAAATGCCCAAAAACCAAGGAATGGATAAAAAGATGGGGTCTTTTTAAACAATGGAGTATTATTCAGCCAAAAATAAGGATAAACTGGGAACTTCTACAGTTAAATGGATACAACTTGAGACCATACTGTTAAGTGAAATTAACCATATGCACATGTGCAAACACTGTTTTGTCTCCCTAGTGTAAGAAGCTAAAATAATAAACAAGATCCAAAATGTATAACAGATATTGTAAAATGGGAAGAAAGTGTGCAAAAGGAAATAGAAATTGGGATATGCAAATGTATAAAAGCAGGAAGGGAAAAGCAAAAATAAGTAAGTAAATAAATATGATAGTTAAGATAGTTATACTACTAATTTCCTAGTTCACTGATGTTTGTGCTAATATTTTTTGAGAATTAAATGTTGATACCTTGTATCCTGAGTAACTAATTTAAATATAAGAATACACAATGTATTAATCATTGTTACCCTCCTATTCTCTTGTTTTAACTTTTTTTCCTTTTAAAATAAAAAAAAAATCATATGGACACACAAAAGTTCCAGAGTTGCCAAAGTAATCTTGAGCATAAAGAACAAGGCTGGAGACGTCACAATGCTAAGTTCCAAAACAAAAGCTACAATGCACTGGCACAAAAAAAGACATGGAGACTGATGGAACCAAAGAGAAGATACCCCACTGGAGCCATCTGGTCTCTGACTAAGGTGCCAAACACATACATTGGAGAAAAGATTGCTGTCCTGCAAATGGTGTTGGGAGACTGAATGTTCCTATGTAGAATATGAAAAATAGACATACTGCATACATCTCTTACCCCAGTCTCAAAATCAGAGACTTAGGCATAAGAATTTACACTCTGAAACCATTAAATGAACATATACAGGAAATGACTGTAGGTATAGGCAAAGGCAAATATTTTCTAATAGGAATCTAATAGCACAGGGTATCACAAGAACCGACATTAGGATCACAGCAAACTTAAAAGCTTTTGTACAGCAAAGGAAACAGTCAACAGTATGAAAAGACAGTCTGCAGAATGGAAGATCATCTCTGTCAGCTTTGATCTGAAAAATGATTTTTTGGGGGGGTACTAGAAATCAAATTCCAGACCTTGAACTTGCCAGGCAGGCACTTCTGTCACTAAGCTATATCCCTGGCCCCCGAACTCAGTGTGTATGTGTATATATATATGTATGTGAACTGAACAGAGACTTCTCAAAATAAGTACAAATAAACCAAAAGAGTATGAAAAAAATGTTCAACATCTTTAGCCATTGGAGAAACACAAATGAAAACTCCATTGAGATTCCATCTCCTTCCAGGCAGTGAATAGAAGAATATAAAAATAATATATGCTAGTGAGGACATTAGGGGAAAGGAGCCCTTCTACACTGCTGCTGGAAATGTGAGTTAATATAGAAACCATAGAAATCTGTACAGAAGTTTCTTAAAAATCCAAGATCAGAGCTACCACATGACCCACTATACCACTCCTCAATAAATACCAGAAACAATTAAAGCCAGCAAACCTGGGAGAGAACAGCATTCCCGCGTCTCCTGAGTTAAAGTTTACTATAGTCAGGATATGAGAACAGACGAGGTGCTCATAAATTGATGAACAGATAAAGAAAATCTGGTAGATACACACCAAGGATTGTTAGTTAGCCATAAAGGAGCACGCGTCATGCCATTTGTAGGACCACGAATAGAACTGGACCTCATCACATTAACCCAAATAATCCAGGTCAGAAAGATAATGTTGTATAGTTCCTCTCATATGTGAGAGGGAGGCAAGGAGGGGGAGGGAAAGGGGTAAGGGGGAGAGGGGATGAGAGACAGGGAGAGGGAGAGGTGGGGATGTAGAGAGAGAGGAGGAGGACAAGAAGGTGGACGGGAGGAAGGCAGACAGGAAAGGACGAAGACATAAGGAAATAGAGGGGGCTAAGGGTGAAGGGTGGACTTCAAGACAGGAGCAGAGGAGGGAGGAAACACATGGGGTGATGGGGAGATGGACATGATCCAAGTGTGTTACATACGCGTGTGGATATCCAAAATGAAACCGACTCTTCTGAACAACTAATATATACTAACAAAAATGTAAATGATGACACATGCACGAGTTCCAGGGGGAAGAAAGGACAAGAGTGGCTCCAGCATGAGATATCAGATTGCGAAGGAAAGGAGTTGTGGGTGTCTTGAGTGTAACGTATCTCATTTGGTTTGTTTACCTTTTGTTCTTTCTTTGGTTGTTTTGTTCACCAAAGACAATCTCAGTCAATAGTTGTAATCAGTGATCACAGTTCTGACAACACAAAATAATCTGTATTCAACTCGGCGAGTAAAATAAAGCATGCTGGAAATTTCAGTTTATCTTCTGTTTTGTTTCTTTGCTCAAAAGAAGCAGAAAGGGTACTAATTTCTTTGTTTCTGCTCATCTCCACATTTTCTTCATCAACTGCACTCGCAGATGAAAAGAAAATAAAAATGAACTCACTTTGCTCCCCATTTTTTTACTTCCCAGTACCTCGGTGAAACTGGTAATTAAATATGTAGAAACAGAGGTCAAAATATGGTAAATGTGTAAATACAAAAATAAAAACAAACAGTAAAAGATGTTGCTAGGAATGATGGCATAAGTGTGTTCAAAACAAGGGAGATTTTTTTGAGGGGGATTGATGGTGATATATCTGTTACTGTAAATAATTTTTAAGCTGTGTTCTTGATTGTCCCTCCTATTTTCAAGTGGGAATCCATCTGTGGACAAGGGGACCCAAGAAACAAGAAACCTGGGTGGATTTCTAGCAGATTTTAGGGTTGGGCCAACCTGCTACTCTATCCCACTGACATTTGAAATCACCGGGATGCAGTCCTAATAGGAAGCACATTACCACTCCCCAGTGTGGAGATAAAAAGACTAAAATCACAGGGAAAGGGTCAGAGGCAAGTGGGCTGTCAGTTACATGCACCCGTCAGGGATCAGGGCCAGCTGTCACACTATGCGATGTGGAGCACATAGTCACCCATGACTCTCAGCACAGGCCAGCCAGGCTCATTCATTCATGAAGAGTCAATCTGAACGCTTCTGTCAATTCCATTCCTTCAAGGCTTCAAAATTTTAGACTGGAATCCATGCAACACTGAACTTACAGAAAGCATCCTGATCCACCTAAGAAAGATGTATACTGCAAAATAAGGACACACATCATTAAATTAAAATCAAATGTAAAGAAGACATGAAGCATGAATCATTATTTGACAATTTCTAGTTCAAGCACTTTAAATTCAAGGAAGCAGCCATTGAGAAGCTGGAGTAGGAATTGCTATGAAGAGAATAACATTTAGGATCAAGAAAATGCCAACATGAAGGGAAAAATCTAACTTCTGACTTAGAATATAAATTAATATAAATGTATATATAATATATATATATTTGGTATGTGTGCGGTATGATAAAAAATTATGATGAAAGTTTAAATTAAAAATATATATATTAGTACTGCAAACACATACAAAGTATAAAGGTGATCACGGTGTTGGTGGAGTGGGGAGAGCAGGAAGGACAGGGGCAGAAAAAGGAAATTATTGTGCTAGGTACATGCACCAAGTTCCCAGAAGGAACATAAACACTATGTACCACACACAGCTGGTAAACTGCTGTGTCCTGTGTACAGGTATATGTGACAGTAAAGGACACGTTGCTGCTGATCCCCTTCAGAGTCCTCCCCATCACTTCCAACACACTTAGGCCATCATTCTTGCCACTGTCTAGCGCAGTCCTGGAAGTGCTTCACAAGTATCTTCAGCTGGGCCATCTTGGTGCCTTGATGTCTGAATTGATTCAAAACATCCCCTGCTAATGCTCATTTGGAATTCGGTGGAGATGCAGGGGCATATGGTGCCAGATGCAGTGAAGAAGGTGGGTGAGAAAATGCTTCAGTAGTCTTATAAGCCTGCTTTTCTGTTGGCCGGTACTTTGCAGCAACCATCACCATATTTTTGATCACACCTTTAAAGACACGCATGAAAGAGAACTTCCGAAACTGCTTCATAAAGTGGCAAGAATGGTGTGGTAAGAGCATTGGCAGTAAGGGGGGTATTCAAAGGGGGTTAGTGGCAAATAATATCTTTGTAATTGCAAGCATTCACCACATATTTTAATCACATTTGGTGCATCTATATCTATTAAAGATTTCAGAAAACAGAACCCATGAAACAGAACCCATAAAACAGAAGATAGGTCCATCAGTTAGGGGCAGCCAGAAAGAAAACAAAAAGTCACCAGTTATTTTAACAGCACACCTTACTGTAAGGAACAGGTGGGCTAAGCGGGACCAGTAGGAAATAGATCTTACTCTACACACTGGAAATGGGAGGATGCCAGAGGGATTGAGGCTGTTAGCTTTGAAGTTCAAGGAAGCTCAGATATACATGAAGAAAGCACAGGCAGTAGGTGCTGGACATTAGGAACTCAGATGAGGAACTGAATGAGTAAAGACCCATGTTTCAGTAGATGCAGCCCTGTGAGCCTGGGCTGGAATCTGAAGGGCATAGTGAACTTAGTTCTGGGAATATAATGGTTAATTTTGATTATCAACATGACTGGAGTAAGAGCCACCTGGGAAATTAGGAGAGCTCACTTTTGAGTGAGGCTATGAGGCAGTTCCCAGAGACAACTGGCATGGAGGGCAGTATGTTCAGCGCAAAAGACCCATCTGATTGGGGGAGGCACCGTGCCATAGGCTTTCAACCTCGATAGAATGGGAAGAGAAGGAAGAACTTGATTTAGTTTCTTCCTGAGCAGGTGTCTCTTGCTGCTGCCATTGCCTGTGGACATCAGATTCCAACTTTCAATACGGACTCTTGGCAGTGCCGGCCACTGCAGGGTCAGTCGGCCTTCACCCTCAGACTGACACTGCATGCTTGTCCTGTTCCGGGGCCTCTACATTCTTAGACTAGGCAGTTCCTGGACCCTGTCTCTCTGTTGTGCAGACAGCCATTGTGGACTACTCCGCCTTCAATCCTGTAAATCTTAGTAAATCTCCTTTCATCATTCATATACAGAAAGAGAGAGCCATGGAGGAATGCTAACCTAGAGAGGGCATATTTGAAACAAACAAACAGCAGCTAGCATTAAGAAGCAACTGCCACTTCCAGGAACGATATATAGTGCTGAACTGATGCTGAGCGGGACAGAGAGTGACCAGGCAGTGTCCTTTCTCTCTCTCCCTCAGGACTGACTGCCTCGAAGGCCCATAATGGTAGAACTGTATGAGGATCTGGAGAGAACATCCCAGCCCCACTTACACAAATTGTGAATCTGCACTTCTAGAGACAGGAAACAATTTTGGGAGTGACCAGCGGAACTCAGTTTAAGACCTGTCCTGTGGGACAGCTCTTATAACTGCTTGTCCCATGTTTGTTTTCCTCTTTAAAGCATCTGTACTGTGAAGGTGAGTGCTATGTCCAAGAGGCTCACCCCTACACTTTCAATGCCTGTTGCAAAATCTGAAAAGGGGCAGGTCCTTAATAACGCATGGCTAAATAAATGAGCTAAGAGGAAAGTGATAAACAATGACATTGCTAGACAAAGGATGAAACAAACGGCAAAGATAATATGGAACTAGAAAAATAATACAGCATTGAATCTAACAGGAATTTTAGAAGGACACAAGCTGCAAAAAATCGATTTAGTAATGACAATTATCTGAGCTGGCAAAGGACTTGAGCTCACAAAGTCTTGTTGTATAGCTTTAGAAGGAAAACAAACAATAGCTATGTCTTAGTTGAAAGTTTCAATCTTAATAAAATCACTACAATTATAAAAGTAGCAATTTTATCTGTATTGTTGCAGAAAGTAAGTAATAAATAGTATCTAACAGTGGGATAAAATCAGGCTATTCCTAGAACATTTCCATACATTGTAGAGCGGAGTACGATTAATCAAATTCTATTTATTTGTTTTATGATAAAAACACAGGTGCTATTTTTCTGTCTTTAAATAAGTTATTGTGTATCAGTAAACTAATAGTATAGTGACAGATATTGCAGGTAAAAAGTTTATAATAAGCCACATAAGTTATCCAAAAACACCTACTAAAACTAGCCAATGGAAAACAACACAAAGTAATAAATTGGGTATTTGGAAATGATAGTTAAAAAAACTTTATAGTGGGCAATAAAACCATTTAAAAGTTTTAAATATAAATATTTTTATAACTAAAAGATCCATGTAAACATCAGAAAAACATTAGAAGAGAAATGCATGATACGAAGAGGCACAGTCATTAAGGATGTGGATTTAAGTTCTTAAACAAACAGAAACGCCCAGAGACACAGGAGAAATGGCAGAAGCAAGAGCCTCTTTATCTGTTTGAGTAGTGGCCATGCCACTTACCAGCATCTTGCTTCAATATGTTTATCAATTTCTGCCTTGGTTTCCTCATCTGAAATATAAGGATAATGTTTCCTATTACACATGGCCTTTGTAAAAGATTCAGTGTTAATATTTTTAAGTCCTTCTTTGAGCACTGGATACATAAGAGGCTTTCACAAAGGTGATACATACATACATACATATATATATATATATATATATATACATATACATACATAAAACTAAATTCCCTTATAAAGCTGTGATGATTAAAATGGGTGATTTTATCATAAATCATACACAATTAATTATAAACTAGGACATTCCTCAGAGACATTCAAATAAAATGAATAATTTAGTGTATGATAAAAGTGATGTATAAATTAAGTGAGAAATGTTATTAGGATGACTAATTGCCCTTTCCAACAAAAAATAAAATTAGATCTATGTCTTATTTTATACCAAAATAAATCCTATATTAGTAAGATTATTTTACATGAAATTACAACAGTAATAAAACGTTCATTCGATTTTAGGAGAAGGAAAGCCTTTCTGAAATTAAAACTTTAGGACCCACCATTAAAGATATGACTAACTGATATTATCTGGTCAAATTTAAAAATCACTTTAATCTAAAACATTATAAGCAAAATACTGGGTAGACAGTCAAGAGACTCAATAAATAAAAAGGCCTATGAAACAGAATGAAAACGATAAATATCTAAAATAAAATGACACAGGGACATGAACAGTGACAGGAGACAGAAATAGCTAGAAAGGTTGGTACCCTTAAGTATTAAAGAAACATTAATTTAAAAACCTGCCAAAACATTTTCCTGTTTTAAATAGGTTAGTTCTGTTACTTTGTTTGAACTGATAATTCCTAGGGTTACAAACTGTATGTATAACAGGGGACACTGCTAGGAGAAGTAAAATAATAGACATAAATGAGGAGCTGTTTGTGAAATATCACGAAACTATTTAAAAAGTTCATCTAATATGGGCAGTATCTGGTGTATGTCATACACGATAGGCAGCACATCCAAGGAATATTACTTAGAAATAAAAAGGAATAAAGTCTTGATACATAAATTCACACAGGAATCTGAAAATCATTAAATGAAAGAAACATTTACAACAGACTATATAGTGTAATGGTTCTATTTATATGAAATAGCCAAAGAAACTGTTTCCAGATAGCCAGCAGGCAGATCAGTGGTTGCTTCAGTCTGAAGTAGAGTGAGGGAAAGGACTGTTCGGCAAATATTCTAAAATTGATTTGCGATTGTTGCACAATTCTTTGACTATAATAAAAACGCTTGAAATTTATAAATAAAGTAGCATGGTAATGTGGAAACTGCAATGAAGCTGTTATTTAAAAGGGTTCATTTATAAATAATTCAACTTCTATAACTTTCCTAAAAAATGATTAAATAAAAACAAAGAAAACTGAGTGCACACTGCTATATGTATCTATACCTATGCATGTATATGTAGGTAAAATCATCTTCCAAACGTAGTAGTTATATTGTTATGGAATGTACCTATTTCCGTGTAAAACAGCACAAGTGCACTGAACACTCATTTTCCTAGGTAGCGCTTCTCTTAATATGCTTTCAGGCACTCGGTAAATGTGCAAGAGCCTCCTGCCTTCATCCACCTTGCTGACCATGGACTGGATGCTGTGTCAGGCGGCAGGAATTTATCACCGAGCGTGGCATGCACCATCCCTGTTCTCCTGTAAGGTGCGCTCTAACAGACAGAATTGGCATTAAGCAAGTAATTACAGGGCTCAAGGGTGACTGATGAGATAGAGAAAGTGGAAGTCCGTTATTGAAGGTGTGATCAAAAAATAGAGTCAATACTTCAATTAAACAATATACGGTAAAAGACAATTTGCCTTTAATAACTCTCAGACTATCCTCCCTTGCTTCAAACATACTTATCCTGTCATTCTCGCTACATTCTGAAGCAGTTCTGAAAGTTCTCTTTCATGAGTGTCTTAGCTGCAAAGTTGTAGATATCTTAATGTCCTGAGTGTATTAAAAACATTTACCTTTTGTGGTCATTTGGATTTGGGGAAGGTTTAGAAGTTGCACAGCACCATATCTCATAAAAAAGTACATGAGAATGGAGATTATTTTTATTTATGAGCCGGCTTTTCTAATGGATGGTGTTTGGCAGCAACATTGACCATTTTTTATCAAAACTTTGTAAAGACAATAAAATATACTCTCTTTACTTTTTTGCAAGTTTTTGTAAAAGACTTACCCTACTACCTCTCTTTCTCTAAGTTATATTACAGCAAGACACTCTATATTACACTTGGCTTCCACTCATAAATATTGAGAGGATGAAAATAAATGGATAGTCACCTTCTAATCTTTCCCAATCATACCTACACAGTCCATAGAAGAGAAAAGAGTAAGTGCCACATTATTCTACAAAGAGAAAGGAAACTAACTGTAGAGAGGTGAATAAACATTAAGTATTTAAAATGTGGTTTAAAATAGGAAACTATCATTTGAAAATAGCAAACTGTTCAATATTACTTTATATATAATTGAAAAACACTAAAAATAAATTAGTCAACATTTCAGGTTTCCCCCTGCAGGATTATGAACAGATTAATTATCTTCCTGTATTTCTGCACTTGATCTTAGCCAAAAGGCCAAGACGCGATCTTCCTGTGTTTCTGGATTTTCCAAAATTTTTGTGATGAGTATTGATGACTGTTATAGCCACAAAAATAAAGCCATTCCCCCAACCAAAAAACCCTCTATAATTCCTCTATCGTATGCATTATCAAAAATCTCTATTCGAGATCAAACTGATTCAGAGTCCAGGGGAGAAGTACATTTTACTTCATTTTATTATATCAAAGCTCATTCCTAAGATGTCTCTAAGAAGGAAGAAACACTGTATTCTTCAAACTTCAGTGAATTTTCAAATCTAAAATATTCTGTAGTTTTATTTTACTCACGAAACATGAGGGCAAAACATTTCATCTGTTACGTTTATCATCATATTTCTGCTACCTGGAAGGACTTTCACAAGTCATTTGATGAATATTTGCTGAATGAATGAATGAGCAGATAGGAATTGCCATTTCATCTAAAGATCATTGTAAACTAAACCCCTGATAGTTACAATGAGAAGAAAAAAATATATAAATGCCACCGACACCGCCATACGTTGAGAACACACTTATTCACTGTCACTTTCCCATACACTGTGTGTGTGAAAAATAACAACGATCCTTAGCACAGGCCAACAAAGCATGTTACTCTGTCTACTTCCGTTCCTGGATCACCTCGTCCCTTGCTCAGTGCTGCAGCAGGATGCCAACAAGGGCCCAGAGGCCTAGAAACGAAGACAGCAGTAAAGGAAAAGAAGGAAAGACGAGGAGGCCAGATCCATGGCTCACCTGCAAATCAGTAACCAGCAAGAGGGTCAGGAGGAGCTGGCAGTACCGGCCGCTGAGCGGTACAGCTGGGCCTGGGCCACAGGAAGCAGCCTCAGCTCCCTCCTCACCCCATGCCCTGTTTGGACTTTCTCTCATTTTCCTTCCTTTCCTGCTACTCTGTTAGAAAAGTCATTGTAGCACAAGAAAATCAATAAAAATTCAATTCCGAATAATAGTTCTTTGCAGCTTGGCAACACCAGGGAGTTATCAGCTCATTCAATGTTCTGGCAGTTAATGCAATGACATAAAAATAATTTACTCATTCAAACTAAATCAGCCAGTGAAAAATCATAGGCTTTTGCTTTTAATAGTCATAGTCATAGCCATTTGTTAAGATCGCAGGAGGATGGTACAATGTTCCATCAGTCCTCTGACTGCACTGGTATTCAATGCAGCTTTGAATATTCCCCACCTGTACTTCTCTGAAGCAACAACAAACCGTATTTGTCGTACACGAAGGGAGCTTGTAACTGAGCCAAAAACAGATCATTTGTTGTAATAAAAGGGCTGGTTCAAATGCCTAACAGATGCCCACCAGCAAAATGGGAAGTCAAGGCTGGGTGCATCCATTTGGTTCTGCCTCACTCCTCAGCCCTCAACAGTTACAGCCTGAGAAGTCTACGTTCTACTGCAGTTCCCAAGAGAAGTGCATAAAAGTACTCCTGTCAGGTAAATGTTTTGCTCAGCATGGTAAGTCCTGCATTTGGCAATTACCCACACTTCTCCTGCCAGCCTGGCTAAAAGCCCTAATTTGCTTGACCCTATGCAAATTTCTTGACTGGAAGACGCACACTGATAGCAGGCTTTTTCTACTTTTTATTGCATATCTTTGACCTACATGTTCCAGTTTTGAAGTCAGCCGTATCTCCTTGAGCGACAACCTGCACTAAAACGCAATTCCAAATGGAGAACCCAATATGCCATGGCCATAGAAATACATCTCATCTGTCCTAAATTTCCTGACTATTTCATAAATTACTCCTGCTGAGCAAACCTTGCAGCAGCGATCAACGAGAGCTTCTTCCACCAGGACTATTAAACTTTTTTCTCTGGGTACCATGCAATGGGCAGACTCCGCTTACTGTAACAATATGGCTTGAGCTGTGTGTGGGCTTCTGCCAAGGCCATGGGGGGCCTCCTCCAGGCTGCCTTCAGGGCCATCACATAACTGGGGACTTTGTGAGACATCCTGTGCTCTGCAACCCCTTTGCTGGAGAGTTGCTATTATGTGTAAAGCATTCCGTACTGAGTGGTGTGTGCCATTATCCCTTTCCCAAGTAGCACAGTCTGTTAGGTAGTGGTGGTGTATCCAAGAGAGGAGTGGAGTGCTCTGGTTTGCCAGCAGCAGGCATACATTATGGCTGCAGAGGCAGCTGCAGCTGTCCAAAAGCACTTTAAGAACTAATTTTACCTGTCTATTGCACTATCCCCAACACCGTGTTTCACTGGATTTGGCTTCTTTTGTTTAAAAACATATAAATACACACACACACACACACACACACACACACACACACACACGCGGATTGTATCAATAAATTGAGAATTTATTGAAAATTAACCAGATAAAACTCTTAATTATGAACCTAGGACTGAAAACAAACTAAGAAATGCAGGATTTGACTTTTGACTTCAGTGAAATAAATAGAGTCACAATATAACTATGTCTTATTCTGGCACCTGGCCAAATCAGGGGTTAAAAATGCTGTGTAATTCCACTACCTGGGAAATCACACGGCCCCCTTCACACAGGCTTTGCCGTTTTCACTTCTGCCCACAACGTACCTCGCTCACTAGTCTATCTTAATGGCCTGAACACAGCAATGGTTACTGCTTACGGCACCTGGCATCTCAGAGCCACTACTGCCTACTTCTTTTCTTCTGCTTTTCCATTCTTTTGCTTCTATCAACTGCTGATTTTCTTTCAGTGTCACATTATACTCAGACAACAAAGAAAGTCCAAGTAGAGAATCACTTTCATCTCTTTTGAGTCAGTGACTCTTTCTGAGTCACTCCACGCAACCAGCCAGCCTAGGTGTTAATTTCTGGTCCAGTGGAGAGAACAGTGCATACATGCAGTGCACAGTATCACCACCTATGCCTAGGAAGTCCTCAGTCCTCTTCCTCAGTAAGGGGGAGCCATTAAAGTGGCTATGCCTGCGGAAGCATCTGAAGTTTGCTTTGTCTACAAATTCCGTGACAATTTCTATGCATTAAGGGTATTGCTTTCCCTATATATTGATGGTACATAAAGACAGATAAAGTTCGCCCTAAATAGTGGATCTTTTTTATTTTAAAGAGAAAAAAAAAGAAATTCAAAACAAGATATTAGGAGGGTAACAATGGTTAATACATTGCATATGGTTATATTTAAATTAGTTACTCATGGCATAAGATACAGGCATTTAATTCTCCAAAAAATATTAGCACAAGCCTTTCTTTTCAATGAACAAAGAGTAATTAGTAGTATAACAATCATAACTATCTTGAGTATGTGCACATATAGATATATTTCTGCTTTCCCCTTCTTTTCTCCTTTCCCCCAGCCTAGTTTCTCTTTCCTTGAACAGTTTCTTCCCATTTTACAATATCCATTATACAGTATGGATCTTTTTTATTCTTTTAACTTTTCACACTAGGGAGACAATACAATTTCTAGGCGTTTGAGTCTTTTTTTTTTCACTCATGCATATGGTCTGACATTGCATCCATTTACCTATAAAATTCTCCAGTTAATCATTCTTTATGGTTGAGTAGTACTCCATTGTATAAAAGACCACATATTTTTTATCCATTTCTCAGTTGATGGGGATGTGGGTTGTTTCCAAGATCTAGCTTTTACAAATTGTGCTGCTATAAACATGGGTACACACATATTGTGTCTTTATATTTGGGAGGTCTGATTTTTTTCAGTTCTCTATATGTTCTCCGTAGTAATTCTTTGTCTGAGGAATAGCTAGCAAACATTTTCCCCACACTGTGGGTTTTCTCTTCACGCTCTTGGTGGTTTTTCTTGATGCACAAGAGCTTCTTAATAAGATGAGATCCCAGGTGTTGATTCTTTGTGATAGTTCTAAAGTATTTGTCTGCACCAATGTTTTCAAGAGTTTTACCTGTTCTATCTTGCTGTAGATTTACTATTTCTGTTTTAATATTTAGATCTTTGAACAACTTCAAACTTAGTTTAGTGCATGGCAAAAGATATGGGTCCAATTCTATTCTTCAGCATGTGGAAAGTCAATTTTTCCAGCACCACTTATTAAAGAGGCTTTATTTCTTCCAGTGAATGTGTTTGGCCCCTTTGTCACACATAAGGTGGCTGAGTGTGTCTGGAGTTATTTCTGGATCTTCTAATAAGTTCCACAGATCTTCAGGTCTGTTTTGTTTTTGGCCAAGCCATACTGTTTTTATCACAGTAGCTTTATAGTATAATTTCAAGTCAGGGATTGTGCTGTCCCCTGCCTTGCCTTTGTTGTCCAGAATTATCTTTGCTATTGTAGGTCTCTTCTGTTTCCAAATGAATTTTAAGATTCAGTCATTAGAGATTTCATCTCTAATTCTGTAAGATATGCTATAGGAATTTTGATCAGAATTAAAATCTGCAGAAGAGTTTCAGAAATATGTCCATTTTCACTACATTGGTTATTCCTACCCAAGAGCAAGAGATATCTTTCCATTTTCTGATATCTACTTCAATCTCCTTTTTTCAGAGTGCTGTAGTTCTCCACATGGAGGTCTTTAACATTCTTTGTTAGATTGGGGCTGGGGATATAGCTCAGTGGAATAAGCGCTAGACTGATTCTTGTGTTCAACTTTTTTGTATTCTATTGTGAAAGGTGTTGTTTCTCTAAATTCTGAGTTTGTTACTGATTTATAGGAAGGCAATTGATTTTTGACTGTGGACATTTTATCCAGCTACATTACTGGACTTGCTTATTAACTCTAGCCATTTTGTAGTAGAGTTTTTGGGGTCTTCTATGTAGAGTACCTTGTTATCCACAGATAATGATAGTTTAACTTATTCCTTTCCTATCGTTATTCCTTTTATTTCTTTCTCTTGTCTAGTTGCTCTGGCTTAATTTTCCAGGACTATATCGAATAAGAGTGGAGACAGTGGACATCCTTGTCTTGTTTCTGACTGCAGAATGAAAGCTTTCAGTTTCTGTCCATTCAGTATGGTGTTGGCTGTTGGCTTAACATAGATGGCTTTTATCACATTGCAATAAAGACCACCTATTCTGATTTTCTGCAAGGGTATTTATTTTTCCATCAGGAATAGGTGCTGGACTTCGTCAAAAGCTTTTTGGGCACCTATTGATACGGTCATATGGTTTTTGTCCTTGGATCTTTTGTTATGGTGTGTCACATATATTGATTTATGTATGTTGTACCATCCCTCCATCCCTGGGACGAATGCCACTTGGTCATAGTGTATAATCTTCTTGATAATTTGCTGCATTCTGTTTGCCAGTATCTTATTGAGGATTTTTCTATGTATGTTCATTAGGGAGACTAGCCTGTAGTTGCCTTTCTTAGTTGGATCCTTCTCTGTTTTTGATATTGGGGTATTGCCCACTTGCAATGCATGCATTTGGGAGTACTGCTTCTCTTTCAATTTCATTAAGTAATTTGAGAATAGGCATATTAAGACTCCTCTAAATTTTTTGTAGAATTCAGCAGAAAATCCATCAGGGTCTGGGCTTTTCCTTGTTAGCAGGTTTTTAATTGCATATTTGATTTTACTGATAATGGTTTATTTAGGATTTTTATACCTTTTGATTCAGTTTTGGTATTTCAGATGTATCTAGAACTCTGTCCATTTCTTGTGCATTTTCAAATTTATGAGAATACAAGTTCTCAAAGTAGATATGGATGATCTTCTGGACTCTTGAAGGGTCTGTTATGATTTCACCCTTTTCTTTCCTAATTGGGTAGATTGGAGTCTGATCTTTTTTTAGATAAGGATGCCTAAGAGTTTGTTGATTTTATTTAATTTATCAAAGAACAAACTGTAGATTCATTGATTCTTTGCATTTTTTATGACTCCAGTGAGGTAATTATTGCTTTGATCTTTGTAATTTCCTCCCTCATATGAGGTTTTGGCTTCTCCTGTGCTTCTTTTCCTAGAAGCTCAAGGTTCATCATTTAGTTGTTATTTGCACTTGCTCTGTCTTCCTGATATGGGTGTTCACTGCTATACAGTTCCCTCTTAGGACTCCTTTCATTTGTTCCCTAAGTTCAAATACGTTGTACTGTCACTAACAATTAATTGTAGAAACTGTCTAATTCCTTAATTTCATCTGTGGCCCACTGATTTTCCAGGAGGGAGATATTCCATATCCATGTGTTTATGAAGTTCTTGTGGTTTCTTTTGCAATTGACTTACAATTTCAATGGATTACGATCTGATAATATGCAAGCAATAGTTTCAATTCCTTTGCATTTACTTAAGCATGTTCTGTGAGGTCATATGTGATCCATACTGGAGGACATCCTGTGCAGCTGAGAAGAATGTGTATTCTTATATTGTGGGATGGAAAACTCTGTAGACATCTACTAAGTCTATTTTTTCAAAAGTTTTCTCTAGTTCTAATATTTCTTTTCTTTTTTTTTTTTTTTTGGTCTACCTAATCTGCCTTTTTATAACAGTGGGATATTTAACCCGCCCAATACAACCATACTAGTGTTTAGTTGATTATTTAATGTCTGTAAATATTTGTTTTATATAGCTGGTATTTGTTATATTCATGGTCGTTATCTTTTCCTCTTGAATTGTTCCCTTTATAAGGATACAGTGTCTATCTGTATCTCTCTTAAACAGTAATTAACTGTAATTAACTTTGTCTGCAAATAGAATATATACCCTTGCATTTTTGTGGTTTTCTGTTGTATGGAGTACTGTTTTCCATCCTCTGACTTTCAGTTTATGAATTTCTTTTTGAATTAAATGTGTTTCCTGTATGCAGCATGTTGTTGGATATTTCTTCTTAATTCATTCCGCAGGTCTGTGTCTTTTGATTGGTGAATTGAGACCATTAGCATTGATGGTTATAACTGGTATGTACTGACTTATTCTTACATTATTTTCCTGCAGTTGCTCTACCCGATGACCTATTTGATTACCTTGACTGGTGGATTCCTTCTGTTGGGGTTCAGGGAGCTATGATCCTCCTTATAACTTTGTAGACTCTCCTTCAAATCATTCTTGAGTGCTGGTTTTGTGGTCATAAATTTCCTCAGATGTTCTTTGTCATGGAAGTACTTTTTCTCTCCAACAGTTTTGAAAGATAGTTTTGTGGGGTACATCAACCTGTGTTGAAGGTTGTTTGCCATTAAAGCTTGAAATACTTCACCTGAAGATCCCCTTGACTTGAGGGTTTGTGCTGAGAAGTCAGCTGTAACTCTCATGGGCTTTTCTTTATAGGTGATTTTTTTTGTCTCCCTAACATCTTTTAAGATTCTATTCTTTTGCTGAATTTTGGAATGTTGACTATAATATGCTGACTATGGATTTCGTTTTTGATCATGGCTAATTAGAGTTCTATATTCCTCAATCATCTGTATTTCAAATTCTTTTTCTTAACCAGCAAAGTTTTCTGCAATGATATCTGTGAACAGTTTTTTTAATATCATTTGTTCTCTGTATTGCTTTTTCACTGATTCCGGTGCACCTGAAGTTATTCTTCTTTGCCTCATCTAGCAGTTGCTAGATTAATTTCCCATGGTTCCTTGGTATTTTAAAGAAATCTTTCTTTTTATGATTGCTAACCACAAGCCTGTCTTCTATTTCTGTAATCCTGTACTCACATTGGCTTATGCTGTTGTGAATACTTTCAGTGGAATTTTTATTCTCCTGGATATCTGTTTGAATCTGCCTTATGGATGCCATTTCTTTTCTGTGGTGAGTATTCATGGCTTCCATAATTTTCTTGACCTTTTCTATTGTTTGGCTGTATCTGCACCAGAGTCACTAAGCATGGTTTTCATCTCTGCAGTTATTTGAGATATTATCTTTAAGTTGATTTTTTTCTAGAACCTCATTTAATTGCTTTCTTGTTACTATTTCAGAGAGGACAGGTGGGTGGCTTTCAGATTGTCCCACCTCATTGCATCTGGGTTTATCTTTGGTGAACTGGATGTCTGGGGTTGCATCTTATTTTAGTGTTTTTCATACACTTTTCTTCTTTTAGTTTAATAATAGATCTTAACAATTTTCAATAATAGATGTTAAAAATCTTCAAAGATCACAGCAGGCCAATGTGTGGTAAGTCAGTCCTCCCCCAACCCAGCTCCCAACAGTGCAAGATAGGACAGAACAATGGCAGTGAGTCAGCTAATAGCACTACTGCTGCTCTGTTTCCAGTCACATGAGAGAGGCCATATAGCAAGAGTGGAAGAGAGGAGGTTGTACAAAGGCTGAGAGGGTCCAACGGTACATAGGACTTGGAACAACCACAACCTGTATCTGCTTGAGGGTGCCATAGGAACTGGGAAAGCAAAGTACTGACACACAGGGAAAGGGGACACGGGTGGGTTGCTGAGTGACATACAGAAAATTGCTGGCTGAAGACTCTATTCCTACCTCTCACATCAGGAGGCCACTATCAGCCCATCTCCAGCAGTAATCCTTCTATAGAACTGGGAGGATTACCCAGCACAGATTCAGTCTCTAACTTGGCCAGTACCGGGAAACTGAGTGCACCAGAGGAACTTTATTGTTTATTTTTTGTTTATTTTGTTTCCCTTTTTCTGTCTCTTTAATTTTGGAACATCTTTGTGGTTTGATATTTTAAAATTTTATTGTTTGTTTTGTGTTTTGGGTTCTCTGTCTGTCTCTGTCTCCAATTGTCTTTCTTGATTTCTTGATATTTTCCCATGAGTAAAGATTGTTGTTAGTCTTTCTGGCTTGTTTCAACATTCTTTTAGTTTCTCCTTTATGTGTTCTCTCCTGTCCTCCAGTTTACTAAAGTTGTAGTGATTAACCTTTGTCTTTCATTCTTGCTTGTACTACATTTCTTTTCATTTATCTATGTTTCCTTCAATCCTTCTTGAATCCCTTTATCCCAAAGGGTAAATTCAGTCTACCTAGAGGAAACTCATAGCTTACTATTGCATGCTTTATGTTGCATTATTTATAAAGCTGTAGATCTTGCTCCTATGGTTAAAACTACCAAATTAATAGTTACCACTGCTTGTCAGTTTCTAGACTATGCTTGATGCTACTATTATTGGTAACTTTAGCCATGATATCATACCTGCTGTAATCAGTTGTTCTCCTTTTTACAACAACACTGTGAATGTCTTGGGTCACAATCATCAACATACTCCAGTATCAAAAGACTTAGCGCTGAAGCAAATAGACAGCAACTTCTCATCCATAATAAATAGTGAAAGTAGGATCTTGGGACAGACACAAAGGCCAAGAGCCAGCGAGTAGAAGGTATCTCTGAGGTATAAACACATCCTAGAGAAGCTTCAAAATTAGTGATAAAGATAACTACCACAAACAATTTACAAGCATCAACACAGAAAACAAAAATAAAAAAAAATAGAAAATGATAAGAAGTAGAAGAAAAATTAAACCATAGACCTCCAGCCCACCCAAGACAAGTACAGGGGACAACAAGACAGAGAACATCAGAACCTACCCAATTCAATTTTCTGAAATGGTTCAAGCAAAAGTAAAAAGTCATATGAATGAGGCTATAGGGAAAATCATATCAGAAATAATCTCTCGGGTTAAAAAGAGAAATGATCATGATCAAATGAAGGAATTGTTTAGTGAAACTAGAGTAGGTACAGAAAAAGTAAACAGTAGAATTTAGGAAAATTGTGGAAATGATGAATGCCCAACTTAGCAAAGAAATAGAATACATGAAACAGTTTCAAATAGAAACCCAAGAGATTAAAAATTCCACTCAAAGTATATGCAGCTGAAGAACCCAAGGTCATATAGAATACCAGATCTAGAAAACAGTATGGCAGGTAGCGATCATAAAAAGGAAGATATTTTTAAAAACAGCAAGAGATCATGAAAAATCAATCTAACAGATACAAAATGATGTAAAGAACAAAATAAGTTTGCCATCAGTCAATGAAAAAGCTGGAGACAGTGCAAACAACATAAAACCCTGTTCAAGATAGAGTGGCAGAAAATTTTCCAAGCATGGATAAAATATTTGATGATTAGGTGAGGCAGATAGAACTCCAATTAACCACAACCGAAATAAACCTACACCAAGGTACATAATAATCAAAATTCCAAAAATGCAGCACAAGAACAGAACATTAAAAGCTGTTAGAGAAGTGAGTGAAACAAAGGATCAGCAGAATTACAGTAGATTTTTGAACACAAACTTTTAAGTCAAAGAGATCTTGAAGTATTTCAACTCCTAAAAGAGAATAACCTCCAACCCAAATTGACATATACTGAAAAACTATCTTTCAAAAATCAACGGCAAAATAAGACACTTCCCTGACAAAGAATAAGTGAAGAAATTCATGATCACAAAATTAGTACAACAAAAATATCTAAAGAATATTTTAGAAAGAGACAATGAAGACTACAATTCAAGAAACACCAATAGAAAGAATCCAATGACAAGGCAAATAATTAAACAGAGGTAAAAGACAAGGAACCACCAGGAAAATAGTGTGACAAATGTAAGGCAGTAAGTATCAGTTACAGCCATCAGTGTAAATGGTCTCAATTCACCAATCAAAAGGAACATACTGACAGAATGGATCAAAAAACAAAATCCAAAAATTTGCTGCATACAAGGAACATATTCACCTCAAAGAAAATTCATAGACAAAGTCAAATAATGGTAAACAATACTTCATGTGACAGTAACCTGGAAAAAAGCAAGGGTAGCTGTTGTATTTACAGACAAAGTAAACTTCAAGCCAAGCCTGATCAAAAAAGACAAAGGTCACTACATACTTGTTAAGGGAAAACTCCAAGATGAAATAACAATCATAAATATATACATTCACCAAAAACCTGCACACCCAAGTATATAAAACAGATATTAAAAGACATGAAAAATCAAATAAACACCAACACAATTGTAATGTGAGACATCTATACCCTATTGTCACAAATTGATCAACTACAGAAAAAAATTAACAAATATCAGAAATGAACCAAACTTTCTTTTTTTCTTAAAGCTTTTTTTTGGCCAATGTCCACCTTTTATTTATTTGTTTATTTTTTTATTTGCAGTACTGGGATTTGAACTCAGGAACTTGCTCTTGCCAGACAGGCACTTATTCCACTGAGCTATATCCCCAGTCCCTGAACCAAACTTTTCAACAAATGAATTTAGTAGATGTTTGCAGTGTTCCAGCCCACATCAGAAGACACACACTTCTGAGCTGTGCATGGGACCGTCTCCAAACCAGACCACATACTAACTCATGCAAAGGAATTGAAATTATCTTCTCCATATTATCAAACCATAGTGCAGTGAAATTGGAAATTTATTTCCAAAAAAGAAACCACAAAAATTCCATAAACATATGGAAAATAGATAAAATTCTCTTAAACAATGAGGGCACAGATGAAATTAAAGAAGAAATGGAACAATTTCTACAATTAAATGAGAGTGATGATATAACATATCAGAACTTATGAGATACAGTCAAAGCAGTCCTACCATGGAAATTTATAGCAGTGGACTCTCACTATCAGGAAAATAGTCTAAGCTCAAATAAACAATATAAAACCTCTCGAGAGCCAGGGATATAGCTTAGTGGCACAGTGCTTGCCAGGCAAGTACAAGGTCCTGAGTTTGATTCTTGGTACCAAAAATAAATCAATAAATACAGATAAATCCTCCAGAAGAAGCAGAACAAGTCAAGTCAAAAGTTCATATGAAGGGGAAAATTATAAAGATCAGAACAGACATTAATGCAATTGAGACTAAGAACATACATCAAAGGATCAATGAATTGAAGATTTAGTTTTTTGAAAGATTAAAATAAAAATGATAAATCCTTAGTCATCCTTATCAAAAAAGGAAAGACTAAATCCATGCAATCAACAATGAAAAAGGAGAAAGCACAACACATCCTACAGATCCAGAAGGTCATTAATACCTACTGTGTAAACCTTTACTCAGATAAGATGGAAAACAGAAGAAATGGACAGATTTCTAGACACATATGATACCAAAGCTGAATTAAGAAAACATGAAAATTCTAAATAACCCCAATATAAGTCAATGAAATTGAAGATGTAATTAAAAACTTACCAACAAAAAAAATGCTCAGGTCCTGATGGGTTCACTCTTGAATTCTATAAGAAATTTAGAAAAGATCTTATGCCAATACTTCCCAAACTCCTTAATGAAATTGAAAGAGAAGTACTACCAAAGTTGTTCCTGCAAGCATTACCTTGGTATCAAGACAACAGAAGCACTCAATCAAAAAATAAAAGAACCACAAGTCAATCTCCTCAATGAACATAGATGCAAAAACCTTCAGTAAGGTACAGGTAAGAGGAATGGGGAAAATCATCAAGATTATTTCCATGAAAAGAATGATTCATCTCTGAAATTCAGGGAGGGATTAACAGGTGGAAATCTATAAATGTAATACATCATTTCAACAGACCCAAGGACAAAAATCACACAGTCATCTCAATAGATGCAGGAAAGCATCTGACAAAGTCCAAAGCCTATTCATGATAAAAAGCCTATAGAAAATTCATATTCAATTTAGTTCTAGAAAATCTTAGCTTGAACAATTAGACAAGAAAAAAATAAAAGGAATAAAGATAGGAAAGGAAGAAGCTAATTTATCATTATTTGTAGATGATACCATACTCTACATAGAAGATACTCAAAATTCCATCAAAAGACTTCTAGATTTAATAACCAAATTCAGTAACACAGCTGGCTAAAAAGTCAACACTCAAAAATCAATAGCATTTGTGTATGTAAAAATAACAAACTCATTGAGAAACGAATGATGGAAACCACACAATACACAATAGAATAGAAAAAAAAAACACCCCTCAGAATCTAACAAAGGAAGAAAAAGGTCTTTAAATTGAAAACTACAGTACTGTGGACAAGGAGATCAAAACAGGTATCAGAAAATGGAAAGATATCCCTTGTTCCTGTGTAGGTAGAGCCAGCATAGTGAAAATGGCCACACTTCCAAAATTTTTATATAGTTTTAAAGAAACCCTAATCCAAATACCAATAAAATATGTCATAGAATTAGAGAAAACAACCCTATAATTTATTTGGAAATAAATAGCAAAATCAATTTTGGGCAACAAAGGCAAGGTTGGAGACATCAACACCCCTGTTTTGAAATAATACTACAAAGCTATAGTGGTAAAAGCAGCATGGTATTGGCAGAAAAACAGACCTAAGAGTCAATGGAACACATTGTAAGATGCAGAAACAATTCCAAACACACCATCTACCTTATTTTTTTAAAAGGGGCCAAACTTCTTCACTCACAGAAAGATAGCCTCTTTAATAAATATGCTAGAAAAACTGGTTTTCCACAGGCCAAAGACTAAAACTAGATGCATGTCTATCACCATGATCTAAGGCAAAATCAAGATGAATCAAAGAGCTACATATTAAAGCAGAAACCCTAAATCTGCTAGAAGAGAGAATAGGTAGAAATCTTGAAGATACAAGTGCAGCAAATGCCTTTAGGAAAAAACCTGGATCACACTGGAAATATTATAATGAATCAACTATTGGGATCTCATCTTATTAACAAGCTATTACATAGTAAAAGAAATCATTAACAGAGAGAAAAGATAATGCAGAGTGGGAAAAATTTTCCAGCTTTTCCTCAGACAAAAGACTAATATCTAGAATATATAAAGACCTGAAAGAAAAACATACCCCCCAAGTTTAAAGACCCAATCAAAAATTGTAGGCATCTGAAATGAATAGACACTGCTCAGAAGGAGTAGAAACATCAAATAAATACATGAAAATATGTTTAACATCACTGATCATTTGAATGATGCAAATCAATAACACTAGGATTCCATCTCACTCCAGAAAGAATGGCTACCATCAAGAAATCAACTGATAAGAAATGTTGGAGGGACTGTGGGGAAAAGGACCCTTCCCTACTTTTGGTCAGAGTGTAGACTGGTGCAACCACTGTGAAAACAAATGTGGAGATTTCTCAAAAAATTAAACCTAGAATTTCTATTTGAGCCAGCTATTCCCTTTCTTAGTATTGTACAGAAAGATTTGAAAGCATTGTACCATAGCAATATATGTGTACCCATGTTTATGCTAGCAAAATTTGTAATAGCTAAACCTTGGAAATAGTCCAAATGCCCATCAACCGAAAAATAATAAAGAAGATGTGGTTTTTATACAATTAATTACTTCTCTGTCATAAAGAAATATAAACTTAAGACTTTTCTAGGTGAACGGATGCACCTGGTGACTATACTGAAGTGAAATAAATTGGACATACATGCGCGAGTATTGCACTGTTTCTTCAGGATGAGAAACTAAAGGTGGAAACAAGGATCAAAATATAGAAAAGCTGTCATGAGATAGAAAGAAAATGTTGCAATGGAAAGGGGAACTGGGGAGGACAAAGGGGGAAAGGAAGGAAGGGGAAAGAAGGAAAAAAGAGAACAGAAAGAAAAATAGAAAGTTTTTATAAATAATGAAGGTTGAATGGAAAGGAGGAAAATGGGGGTAAAAAGAATCAAGATACGTCATGTAAGACACATCATGTACAGGTACAAGTTCCCTATGTCGGATGTTGTCCTTGCGTATATCTAAAATGCATCAATAAAATTAACTAAGAAGGGACATTTCATATATAGAAGTTTTCTGCTCCCTTGTTTTTAAGGCATTAAATAACATGAAAATATAGTAGTAACCCATTTTGTATCTTTATAGCACATTCTGTGGAATGCTATATGGACAAAATAGATAAAAATTCACATTCTGTATGTTTGATAATTTTATTGTTCCTATTAAACTCCTAACAGGAAAATAATGACTTAGGTAAGTAGAGAAATAGCTAGTGAGTCAGAGTGCTTCTGATGGCATGAACAAAGTCCAGGGCCACTAAGCGTGGACTACCCTAGCATCTCGTTTTCTGGGCAGCATGTAGAAACATCTTTCTGAGGTCCTTACTCTCAGTTTTCTTGGTCCTTTATTTCCATGCTTTCCACAAGCAGCTATTCTGCAGATCAGCATCCTAAAGAACACTCAGTGCAAAATGAACTCCACAATTGCTGTAACTAAGTTTCAAGAGCAGCACAGACATGAAGAATCATCCCTGATTTCCCTAAGTGAGTAGCCAGTCCTCCTTGGGAAATTAGAGGGCTGCCAACTAGTAATGAGTTTGAAAAGAAATGACATAAAAATAACCTTAAGCTTTTGGTGCTCAGCACCTCATTATAATTTAGTGCCTTGAGTGCAGAAGGATGGAAGGAGCAAAGGGCAAGTAAAAGTCAAAAGGAGAAAGCCTACCCAGCAGCAAGAACAAATGCATGTTAATTACACTGTTAGGCTCTTTTTATCCCTCTCTCACCCAAGTTCTCTCTGAGGCCAGGAAGGTCAGTCAGAACAAGATATGGCCAGTGTCACGGCACAGAAGCCCTGGAATAAGCCACCAAACACTTGGTACCTCCTGCCTCACATTTAGCCATAGAGACCAACTTCAGGGGTGAAGGTAACCTGCATTTTTAAACCTTAATCTGATCTTGCTAAGACAGGAAGGATCAAAGGGATCTCTCTGACCCAGAAGTGTTCACTTTTGTGTTAAGCAACTCCATATTTTATATTAAATCTCATAAGGAGATCAAACAAATACTTCAGAGGAAAATAGAGTCAATAAGACAGAACCAACCATTTGGTCTGGCAGATGTTTTCCCAAGAAAGAGACTATGAAAAGGTGAGAAACAGGAATAATCATAGAATCCGTGGAACAAAAGAAATCACTCTGGTGACGAAAGTGATGAGAACTATTATGGCCCTGGGAAAAGTAATGTGAAGATGGGTGTGGTTGATCCCTCTGGAACCTGTAGTACAGGTTTTGGAAAATCATCCAAAGAAATGAAGCTATGAAGGGAGCATAATTTGATTTGCATTTTAAAATCAATCATCCTGGATGCTGTGTAGAGAACCAATTTTAAGGTAGCAGGAGTAGAGAGAGGGGGTGACTATCAGAGCAGTGAAGCAGCACTTATACCAGGTAGCGAGAAATGGACAGGATCGGGTTACATTTTGGGACCTATTTTGGCCAAACTTGTTGCTGTGTGGATGTGACTGAAGGAGGAAGCAAGGATGACCTGCAGGTCTCATGGGTCCCTGAGGGAACACCACTGACATAGAAAGGAGTGGAAAATCTAGTTGGGTTTATAGCAATGCTGGGGCTTTAACCACAAAAGAAAAATATTTGGCATAAATTAAGTTTGAAAGATCCACCAGACATCCAAGTGCACCTGACATGTAGGCAGTAGGTGGAAAAGTTAAAAGATGAGGTTCAAAGTTAACCGTGAGGGTCATCACCATAGACACAGCAAAGCAAGTGTACTCCCGGGAAGTGTCTACATATGGAGGGAAGAATTTCCAAGACAGGAACCCAGAACACTACAATATTTAGAGCATGGTAGAGATGACTCTGCACAAGAAACAAAATTGTGGTGTGTAAGAAGGAGGAAAACTGCAAGAGAGACAAATGACAAAAGTATTCCTGGGCCTAATTCCTAGACAGTATAGTTCCAAAGGCTTTGAAGGAGTCCTAGTAATTTATTGCTCCTTCTCTACCTTCTCACTGGGGATAGAACGCAGGGGTATTCTACCACTAAACTACAATTGCAGCCTTTTCTATTTTGAAAGAGGGTCTTGCTAAGTTTCTCAGGCTTGGCTTTACCTTGGAATTGTCCTGCATCAGCCTTTCACACTACTGAGATTGTACATATGCACCACCATACCTAGCCTAATAATCTTAACTTTATTTTTTATTTATTTATTTATTTTTTTTTTGGCGGTACTGGGGATCAAACTCAGGATCCTGCGCTTGCTAGGCAGGCGCTTATTCCACTGAGCTATATCCCCAGCCCCAATAATCTTAACTTTAAAGACAAACTTCTGCATGTGATTCTTATTTCTAGCAGATTTTACGAATCATGTTAATAGAGTGCCAAGCTAGTTGGCTGAGCCTAGAATGCAGATCCAGTTCTTCTGAGTTTTACTTTTAACTCTTCACTCACTCATTCTCTTCATGTAAATATTTAAAATATGAACCCATCTAATCCTCAAGCTTGCAGGAGATCCTCACTAGTCTGGAAACAGTCAATTGTCACTAGAATTCCACCTCCTCTCTTTATTCAAATTTTTGTAAAGAGGTGTCTACTTTATCTCTGCTTTTTCATCAACCCATTCCTAGATCTATAAGAATCTCATGTCATATCTTTCATTATACTGATTTCCCAGTGATTAACAAAGGCTACATTGTTTTGTTTTGTTGGTATTATCAGCCAGATGGTCTACTTAGTGGGAAAACAGTGTGCTTTGAAACAAAACCTGTATTCCTTCTCCTGGTAAACTTTATTGAGGTTTTAATAGAAATGGCCATTTCTCAGGAACTTTAAGGTGAGTTTCACAAGAACGGCACACTGAATTAAACTGTGACTTCACGCAAGGTGGTTGCTACATTTTCGAAAATTCCTCTTGATAGAATAATGATGGCAATGAGCCACATGCAGGAATAGTATCTGGGAAAACTATCATTTTTGCATAGAGCAGCGATGCCTCAGTAGTCCCAGTGTTTAAGGTTGGTGTCCTAAAATCTGCATCCTTTAAGCAAAAGTAGCACAGTGTATACCTGTTTCATAGAAATCATTTCATTCTATTCATCAGTGTTTTCCATAATGTCTACTGAAGAATTTCGAGGAGCAGGAGAGAAAAACATTGTAAAGTTAGGTGATCTGTGGGTAAAACCTCAAGGCATGACTCAGGACAAGGTGATTTAAAGTTTCAGGTTACATCTTTAAAATCCATTCAAACATTGCATTTTCCTCAATTTGTTTCTATGTTCACATTTACTGATCTAAAGAGGAATACAGTCCACACTCTATATTTTAAAGTTCTACATTCTATACCAGAGAGTTCAACCAACTGCAGATTAAAAATATTCCAACAGTTAAGTTTTAGGCAGGGGCTGGGGGTATAGCTCAGTGGCATAAACGCTTGCCTGGCAAGTGCAAGGTCCTGAGTTCGATCCCCGGTACCGGAAAAAAAAAAAAAAAAGATAAGTTTTAGGCAGCAGGGGATATAGCTCAACCATGGAGCACTTGGCTACCACATGTGAGGTTGTGGGTTTGACCTTCAAGACTGCAAAAAAAATTGTGTGGTATGGAACATATCCAGGCTGATTTTCCTGTCATTAGTCCATAAATAATACGGGCAACAAATTACATAGTGTGCACATTGTACAGGCTCAGCAATAGAACAACCCTAACCCAAACACCTAAGATGTAAAGTGCTCCTAAGTACAATGATCCAAAACTTTTAAATTTTGAAGCATTTTTGTTCTTAATTTAGGATGCTCAGATTAGGGATATTTAACTTTCAAAGTCTACACAAATATTTCATACTCCAAATTTGAAACAGTTCTGGCCCCTATATTTTGGATTTGGGGACACACAATGTGTATTAGGTATTAGAAGTCATCTAGAGATGACTGAAAAGATCTGGAAAGATTTGTATAAGTTTTGCATAAGTAATCTGCCAGTTTATATAAGACACTTGTGTACCCACAGATTTTGGGACTCAGAGTAGCAGACTGTCCAACGTCTTCCCTTGGTGAAACCCTGATCACGTGTATTTTTAGCAGGAATAACATTAAAGTGACTCAGTTTTCTGAGTTCATGACAGTAGGAGAAATGTTGATGATTAGTTTCATTGCTGGTGAGTTCAAACCTGAGGACTTGTTCAAGGTGGTAAATGACAGGATTTACCACTGCAAAGTACCCAGTTCCTTCTTTGTAACTAACAAGTGACACCTGAAGAAAAGGTTGGGGCTATGTGAACATTGTGCTATTCCTGAAACTCACCTATGAATCTCAGCCTCCACAATTCTGCTTGTCTGAATCTACTGATTTTTTTTATATGTCTTTATTCTTTAATAAGGAAGAATTTACCCCTTCTCATGAGTTTACATTTGCTCATTCATAAAAATATCTATGTGATTATTTAATGGGCTATGTTCCTTCATTGTGTGTGTGTGTGTGTGTGTGTGTGTATTTTCTGGGTATATCTTCCAGCAAAATGTACACTGGGCTACATTCCCAGACCTTTTTATTTTTTATTTTGAGACAGGGTTTCCCTAAGTTGTCCAGGCTAGGCTGGGCTGGAATGTGGCACTCTTCTGCCTCAACCTTCCAGAGTGCTGGGATTACAGGCCTGTGCCCCCATGCCCTACCTATAATTTATTTTGATGCTCAGCTTTCTCCACAGTTGGCAGAGGAAACTCAAGCTGAGTGGCTGCACTTTCCCTTTATGCATTCATGCTGAGGGCTGCGTGTGATTTCTCACATTCAGTTTCTCAAGGTCACAGAACTCTTAATTTCTGAGCAAGAGATCTCAAGTTGTCAGTGTGCAAAGGTCCCACAAACATGTAGTCAGTGCTGCCTATACAGCATGCGCATGTGAAATAGATACCTTTGAGCACATAGCTTGGGCAGCAAACAGCACCTGTGTGTCAGGAGATGGGAGCAGTCTCCTTCAAGTGGATGTCGCCCCACTCCACAGTGTGCATCCTGGCTGCTGGGCTGTGGCTGCATTTAGTCTTCATTCCATTCTTTGACTACACAGATGCTCCTGGGCAGTGCATAGATTTACGCAGAGGCCAGGACTCTCATATCCTTCTGTAATAGCCCCATACATTTGCTTTAATCTCCAGGAAAAAACTGACTTTGGCAGAACAGTGTCCCTCTCAGAGAGAAGTAGCCACAAAGCCTCATTACTGCCATTTCCATTTTGACCAATTCTTCACCGCAGTATTGATTATTAGGAGCAATGTGCAGACAAGGGAACACAAAACTAAATTCCATTCAGCTGAGCTGTCAGGGTAACTTCCCCAAAGAGTTAAAGACAGCACATTGCAGGGATCCATGCTTTCTCGTATTCAGAGCGCCACAATTCATATAAGCTAAATCTTGGAAGCAGCCTATGTGTCCCCCAGCAGGTGAATGGGTAAAGAAAACGTGGTGTTGATACACAATGGGTACGACTCTGCCATAAAGTCAGATACACTTGAGTCATTTGTAAGAAAATGGATGCACCTGGAATCCATAATGTTAAGTGCAATATATCAGGTACACAAGTGATACGAGAAAACCGAAGCTTAAATGGATCAAAGAGAAAAGGTAAACGATGACAGCAGGTAGGTAAATGGACATTGGCTAAGTCAGAAGGGGATGAAGGGACGAAGAAGGAGCTCAACAGAAGACCTGTCACATATGCATATCAACCACCTGCCATGAAGGTATTGAAGATGTGCGGCAAACAGGACTGGGTGTAATAAAATAAAATTAAGACGGAATTCAGAAAGTAAATAAAATGTCCTTGGGAGCTATCAATTCCCTAAGAAGCCGAGGCCATGTCAGCCCCACGGCACAATAGTGATCTACACTTAACCAGCGCCTTTTCACAGAGCATATCCTCTCAGTGTGGGGCTGCTTTTGAACCAGTCACACATTTACCGCATTACACTGCAAAAAGAGACTCTGTGCTAGGCTCCAGCTTCAAGAAAATGAAACCAATAACAGGATGCCTTTCAGAGCAGTTTATAATCTAGCAAAAGAAATAAATCCTGTTATAAATGTGAAATAATTATGATTCTGCAAATGTTAAGTGCTGAGGAAGCACTAAACAGGTGCCACGAGCACTCTAGTGGCAGACATTTGCAGTGTATGGCGTTTGAATCTGAGGACACTGGAGAGACCCTTTGCACTGGCTTGGTCAGCGGATGCGGCTGCAGAGGTCAGCAGGGGAAAGAGGTTTGCTAACCAGGTCCTGCGAAGCAGGAAGAAGAAACCTGACCCTGGAGGTCAGAATTAGGTAGGAAGCGAGAAGAGATGGGGCTGTGGACCTGCCCAGGAAGGAGAAAGACGGTGAGCAGATCAAGGACTTGGGGGCAAGTCCCATGTACCGGGCTAAGCACCGAGCAGTCGTGTCAGACAGACAGCACAGGGGAAAGTGAAATCTAAATGCCGGTCAGATGCACCTATACTTAGTTATTTTTATAGTTAATCTGATAGGCAGCAGGAGGGGGCAAATGATGATTTTTAGCAGATAAATTATTTACCAAAATCCTGAAGTCAAGACCTATAATTGGGGCTTAACTGGATGTCTTTCTGCCTTGATTTTCCAAAAGGTTTTACCCCCGTAGAACTAACTGGAAATAATCTTGTTTGATTATGGGCCTGTACAAATGAGGAGGTTCATAGCTTTTGAATGATCCTTCTCTTTTCTTTTTCATTCATTCTTGGCAAAATTACACAGACATTTTAGCAGTAGCTCAAATAAGTAGCATACTTAAATTTTATTTTCAGCATGCATCAAATTTTATAGGCTTTTTTAGAAAAAACATCAACAAAATAGTGGTTTCCTGCTGTGTTTTCTTCCAAATGGTAAACTAGGCAAGATAGGCTTGACTATAATACAGGAATATTTTCTTTATTTCTCAGTCCAAGCATTTAGAAGTGTTTGTGGGGTCAGGGATTAATGATACAGGCAAAATATTTTACATGCAGATGAAGAAGTGAAAGAAAAAAAGCAGGAATAAAAGAAAGGGCTAAGCTGCCAAATGCTCATCCATGGAAATAAACAACTACGAATAATTGAATATTCCAGCAGCAGAAGTAGCAGATGCCACAGCGCAACAGCTACCTCCAGCTCAGCTGAACCAGAAGGATGAGCACGGGCCTGTGGGAGTCTCTCCCTGGGGACAGACTTGTGCCAGCTTTGTGGGACAACCAGTGGGTTGGCTTTATTCATTTATTTTTAACCTGATAAAGCCACTTTTGAAACTGGGCCTCAGCTCTTCCTAGCCCCAGGCAGTTGGATGCATGCCCAGCACCTCCCTGACACAGTGCCCAGCGGTAAAGAACAATAGTTTAAAATGACAGGCACTTTGACACCTATAAAACACATTATAACACACACCAGAATTTGACCATTAAGAGAATTTACTCAAAAATGAGATAAAGAAAGAAAACGATTACCACATTCCTTAAGGAAACACTCCATGCACACGAACTTTTCTATCATGATTCTTAACCTCCTATTTAACCGAAAAGAATGTACATGGCATACAGAGTGGTGGTGAAGGGGTGGGTCAGGTTCCAAGCGTCCATGTGTGGGCGATCGTTGGTCAGGAACAAGCAAGATGAGAAGGCCTATAAAATGTGAAATGAGTCCTCAAAGCATGGTGCACAGATCCACCAGAATCCTTGGCTTCTAGGGAACTAATTAGAAACACGCAATTTTAGACCTTAGACTAGGTTTACTGAGGCATCTGAAGAGAACCATCCATATTTTCCTAGGGCCTCAGTTAATTGGCATGCATATTAAAGTATGAGAAACACTGTTCTCGGGCAAGACATCCCAAAGGTGTCTGATCACAGAATCACCCGGTTAGCTTGTTATAATCATAGCTTTCCTGGCCTTTTCTCTAGAGGCAGATTCAGAAGATCTGGGATGAAAAGTAGAACTCAGTATACTGGAGGGGTCAGTTTCAATGACTACATGAGTCACACAAATAAATAAAATAACTCTGTTTGCACTGCTGCTATTTAAAGTGGAATTAGCTATGGCTGGTAGCATCCAGGGCCTTCCTGGTATTTTTGCAGAGACTGGGGAATGTGCTTATGTGAAGACTCTAGACTAAACACATCCCGCAGCTGAATGGCCCAGTTGCCATGGAGGTTTTACCCACTGTAATTTCAAAATTGTTAAATTCTTAATGGATCACTGGTAAAATGCAGGAAGCATAAGAAGCTCTGATGCTGAACTAGAACAATTTAATGAGTAATATAAAAATGAGACTGATTTTGCAAAGTCCTCTCAAGATGATTATCATCAGATTCATAAGGTATATCCATCTATCAAAATCCTTATTTAACACATTAAGATGATTCTAGTACTTCAAAAAACAATCTTACAAAGAAGAGACATAGCAATAATTATATCCAATTTTGCTTTTTATCGGGACTAAAGAATATTCTCTTGTGCAATGTGTCATCTGCTGGGAGGTGCTTACAAAACAACAGCCAGAACCCTTCTCTCTCTCATGTTAACAAAACATGCAAATTATGTCTTAGAAGTGTGTTTTCTTCTTCAAGCAAATTAAAAGAAATTCAGCTAATGTCCTGAAGAAAGCCCCCTTCCCTACCTTTGATGCTATTATACTAAACTTCAATTTACATTTTAATGTACACAGGTCCCCAAGTCAAATGCAGTATTTAATCTTAAATCATGTCATAGCTTGCATAAATAATTTGAAATAAATTAAGGAATAAATAAAGGAAACTACTTGCTACATGGGAAGAAATTAAAAATATGCTGTAGACATTTTTAGAGATTAGAGAACTGCATAATATAAAGTTTAATGATATTCTGATACATTTTTACTTAAAATCACATCTTTATCATACATATATGTATACTTCATATATGAAAATGACAGAATGATTTTTTTTTGTAATTTCTGGAGAGCTTTGAAATATTATTAGATTGAAAGTATTTATTTCATGACTCTATCATGATCAGTCTATCATTGATTCTATCATGCCTGGAAGAGCAGGACATCCAGGGCTGTCCCAAAATGGGTTTCTACGACGACTTCTTATATCCATACACTACAGAATAATTACTATGGTACTAAAAATTTCATTCAATTCGATTAACTGCCCTAAGGAGTAACACACCTGCAAGTCAAAGATGCTGGGGCTACAGAGGATTGACTATGCCATAAAGAGACAGCTGGTGACAGGTAAATATGCTACTCTGCACCACGATACGTTTTAAACACAGCTACAATGTATCTAACTCGCATAAAAGTGCTATGAAGTAGGCATCTATCCACTGATAAAGACCTAAAACCCCAAATAATGAAATAAACTGTTCAAAAACTAAGAAGTAGCAGAGATAAAGTTGGAAAGCCAATAGGACTCCAGGGTCTGGGTTCTTTACCAGCAAGGCAACAGATGTGTGGGAGTGGAGACAGCAGGAGTGAATGCACATGCTGAAGAGGTGCAAACAGAGTATTTAGAAAGATGAAACACAGTGTACTTGGTCTAACGGAGAAGAAATTCAGAGATGGACTTGAGTCATTTTTTGCCAGTGTTATGGTTGGCTCTTGGAAGCATCATAGAATTGCTGTACTCATGATGTCCTTAATCCACTCGACAAGTTTATAGCTGAATGGGCTGTTAGCAGGTGGGGCCTGGTTGGAAGAGATGGGTCACTGGGGGTGTGACTTTGGAGGGTATATCGCTTCCACTGGTTGTTGCTTTCTCTCAGCTTCCTGAGTATTATGAGTTGAGCTGTTTTTTTTCTGCCAAACCCTCTGCCATACTATTTCTACCTTAGAGCTAGCAAACCATGTACTTGCCTCTCTGAAACTATGAGCCCAAATCCTCTTTTCCCCTTTAAAATGCTCATGTCAGACATTGTGCCCCAGTGACATGAAAGTAACTGATGAACTACATAAACACAAGCAAACTTTTACTCTAGGAAAGTTCCTGCAGAAATCTAGCAGGTAAGTGGCAATCAGGAATGAAGCCAGGCAGTGTGGCGGTAAAAGAGACTAGAGGTCGACAGATTAGAGAGATACTACTTGTAGCAGCTCAAAGAATAGGTCATGTGGCCCTCACAGCAAATGAAAAAGGAAGGGGAAAAGTGAGACTGAGAAGGAAAAAACTGAACAGCCCTCGGTTGAAATCTCACATGCTGCTCTACTTCTGTTCAACTGGGATAAGGCCTGAGAGCTACCTGTTTTGACTAGAGGGTCAAAGGCCCTGGCTGGTCTGAGCAGGTCTTGCAGGGAAAAGAGACCTGAACTTGTTATAGGAAGAGTAAATACAAAAATAGGCCTTCTTTTAGCTGACCTCCTACTTTAAAGTCCTAAAACATGGAGCTGGGGATATAGCTCAGTGGAATAAGCGCCTGCCTAGCAAGCACAGGGTCCTGAGTTCAATCCCCAGTACCGCC